>DWPT01001115.1:0-19888 GCA_018251895.1 Agathymus mariae mariae
TAAAATGATAACGACGCGGCCAATGCATCGGCTCGGTCAGCGTAAACAAGTCATAACATGCTTTCTTTAGACTCTGCGTCTATCCGAAATTATCCGAAACTTTTTTATCGGTTTCGGTTACGGTTTCGGATATATTTTTATTTCGGACATCCGATAGTTTCGGTTACGGTTACGGAGCTCCATAACATCCCTGATTTGTACATGAACTTATTACTTCATATTAAAAATATATACATATGTGTACTATCTATGTACAATTTAGAAAATGTTTAAGTTTTATTATCGGTGAATATAACACATCGTTAGAAATTTTAAAAAGTGCCTTTGGCTCCTCGTACCGTAATCAAGTCTCAAACATTTTGGTTGTAATCGAATCGCTGTCCAAATAATTAATTACAAAAATAATAAAATCTTGATTCAAATCTAATAATATTGTTTATATGGAAGAACCCCACAAACCAGAGCCTACAATAATTTAAATTACTAGAATGAAAAAAAAAAATAATTACATCTGGAATGGAAATGTTTTAATTCAAATTAACATTCCACTTACCTCGCCTACGTTCCCTATGGATGTAGGTAATTTACCTGATTAATTTGAAATAATAACCTTGGTGGTCAACGAACGACACGATGATGTCAAGTTCCTTCTGTTAAAGGTCAAGAGCTTTATACCATTCAATATTGATTTTAAATGTTAGCAAAGTTTTTTACCTCACTGACTTTTTACTAACGTTAAATCAAAATAACCATACAAGGTTGTAACCATGCTAGCCCAGTGGAAACATCGGTAGCCCGGTGAGTCGAACGGTGGTCTCTCACACGGAAGGATCTAGTTGAATTCTACATGAATCTCTAATTTTGCAAATCATGTGCGTTGAATAAATTAATTATCAATTGCTTCGGTGAAGAAAAACATTAAACATTATCATGACAAAGTACCTAAGAGTTCCGCATAATGTTCTCGAAGGTGGGTAAAGTCTTCCAATTTATACTTGACCAGCTTGGCGGACTTTGGTCTTTACTGCTCTCTTGTTAAAGTAGACCTGAGTCCAGCATTAGAACAATAATAATAATAATTAAACTTTTAAGTTTTTCGCTTGCAAAGTTGGAGAGTCTGACATGAAATCGATTCAAAGCTTCGGTTAGGAGGCCCATTCAGTACCTGATGTTTGTTTATTTGCCGACGATTGAATTAGAGCATACAATCCGTAGCCTCCGATTTATCAAAGGAAACTGCTTCCCGCTGCCAACTTAGCCATCCGGACTGCCATAATATGTAATGCGATGACAATTAAGATAAAAAATGTTATGGACCAAATTAACCATAAATCATGATATAAAAAATATCAAATATACTATATTGTTTAGGTCTCCTGGTATATAAGTTTATTCCAGTATATCAACACAGGTTTATGATATTGCGATAAGAACTAGATTACTACGCGACGACGCGACGACGCGACGACACGACGATACGAAGTATACCTACGCTTCCTGACGATGCAATAATATCATCGCGCCGCCACATACAATAATTAAATATAAAATAAATAAACTAACTGAATACCAAATTAATCATACTCAATCATAAAATAATTAAATATTTTGATACCAGAAAACATAACAAATATGGAGATCTTACGATTAAATACCTGATAATGAAATGGATCAATTCGTTTCTATATACAACAAAAAATTACAACAGCATTATTTGAAATAAATTTACTATTCATATAATAAAAAAGTCCCTAGCTAAATATGCTTTGTAGACACCATCTTGAACAGAAAATCGGCCTACAGGGAACACCGCACCGCACACTCTTGTCGCCCGTCCCACACGAGACCTGTCAACTATGGGATACTGGCGTACATTACGATTAGAATAGTATTCATAGAGAATTGTAGTCCTATTTAAGGATCCTTTTAAATTTCCCTACGTCGTAGACAACTTAACGTAGAATTACATGAGCCTTTAAACAACCAGCGTTTAAACTTTGGTCGTGTGGATACACGAGCTCTGGATTTCAACCCAGTAGGGTTGATGAACAACGGACGAGACTAGGGTCTCAGATCACTGTTGGAAATCACAGAGCTCAGTACCACCCAATTTAATTCCGACGGTACTCATTCGGGGTGTTAAGCTTATTTACCTTCATAGCAACTACACTTTTTCTAGAATGAAACGTGTAACAATATTACGAACACACAAACAGAGAACCAACCACCGAGCTGTTATCCTGTATTCATTGTGTTTCCTGACATCCTTGGTGTTGCAGACATTCATGGAAATCATTGCCTAGTTATTATCATTTGCCCGCGTTCTCGTTTGTCGGTGTTTACTACATAAAATTAAGGTGCAAATATACTAATTCACTATATATTCGTTTCACACTGAATACGAGTTATGAATGATGAGGTAAAAAAGAATCTACATAATTGCGTCAATGGCCCTCACGACCTCGCATCGTTAAATATTCGACCTACCTACCTATTCGACATGTATTTGTTATCAAAAGCGGTCAGCAATTCTTAAGATACACCTAGAAATGTTTGCGGCTGCAAATTCATGACTCAATCGATAGTATTTTTAACATCACATCTAGATTTGTCCGAAGAAGACTCTTCCACTCCAGTTAGAGCACATTTATATTTACAACAGAAAAATTAACAAACGTACCAGTTGGCAGCGAGTGGCTAATGTAACCCAAGGCAATGCATACCATCCGACATGATACCGTCCAAGGAGGAAACCGGGAACTCTGTTTTTAAAAGGATCTTCAATACTTAAACACGTTAACATAATTTAAAGGTTCAACCTAAATGAAGGGTTGTAGCTAGCCAATATAAATAACCCTACCACCGTAAAGTATTATCGGGATTATATTAATCTACCCTGACGGACCCCCGCTGCCTTTTTTATAGTTGACAAATTGCGTGATCGTAATCACCGGTACCCAAACACATTTGTAACATCAGGGATGTTTCCGAAGATGTTCCGCGGTAAATCACCCTAGTTCCTAACTTACCCAATAGCAGAGTCTTGGCTCCATTACCTGTGTCGTTGTTCTGGAGATGCACAATTAAGAGAATAAATAAATAATTAGCTTGCACTGGTTTCAATGTAGTTCTTAACACACTGAATGAACGCCAAAGCGTCAGAGTTCCCTAAACGAGATTAATGTAGTTCGACGCATGAAACAGGAATAAGTGAAAACTTTGCAATTCTGTTCGTTTGACTCGTATATCGCTACAGTACTTAAATGTCTTTGATACAGCTAATATTTTTTATTAATCTGTATAACTGAACCAACTAATTGATATGCAATTTAGCTAATGTTAAATGGTTCCTACAACTCATTTTTGCTATTCAGTGAAACTATAATCGACCACCCTACCCAAGTGTGGATAAATATATTAAACACGTCTTTGTGATCATGATAAAGAACCAGCAGATGAGCCAAGTTATCACTACATTTCCTTCACCGAAGTGAGCAGTATTTGTTCCTGTCTCTCTAACACCAAACTGACTTGCAAAACAGAGACAGCCTTTAGCGATCACGGAATTATTCATAATTGATAGGTTTTTCGTTTTAAATCTATACACGATCATCTATCTATCTATGTACTTATATGGACGAAGCAAGGTAACATTTACAAAGAAAAACAAAGCAATTTAGAACCTCTTCCTTTTTTAAATTACTTAATTAAAATACACAATTTTTACTCTCTGTGGTAAACATGGATTTTATAATGTACCGACTTATTATTAAATTCAACCCTATTGGGGCGGCCCATAATACTCGCTCCAATCCCATGTTGACAGTACAGGGTGTCGTAAAAGGCGACAGATGTCAGCCTATGTGGAATGACTTAATAATATTTTACATAAAGTAAGTTAATGTTTGATCCTTTCTCTCTTACCTTCTTCTCATTTCCTGGCCGACAACGCATCAGTGATAACTATAGTCTTGCTGATGTCCACGGGCGACGGTGACCACTTACCATCAGGTGGCACTTCTGCTCGTTTGTCGGCTATTCACATAAAAAACTGAAAATAAAGGAACGTAAAAAAGTTACATTTGTATAAAAGTCCCAATTTGTGAAGTTAAATTAATGAAATTTGCTAATTAAGCCTTTCTGTTCAATATAGGTAATAATAGTGAGTTAACATACAATAGGTCTTAGTTACGTCGAATTTCAATTTAATTGCATTCCGATCGACATATGTACCTAACCGGCGATAATGCTGATCGGCTAAGCTAAAACCATTTGACTGTTCGGTTACACTAACACGGATTAGTTCGCACAAGGCCGACTTGAGCCTCCGTATTCATTCCATTGAGTATATATATTCATACGTTACGTATATTCATATACGGAGAAGATTTGTAAATATATATTATTCGTAGGTACTTAGAGGAATACTTAACAAATCCTTATACTCGTTAGTATTAATTATATAAAATGTAATTTTTGGCATATTCTCATCACAATTTTTGGATTGAACGTAGGTCTCCCGTGTGGGAGACTCGATTCGAATATAAAACTAAAAAATTAATCGTTCACATACTACTACGCTTGCACTAAGATTCACTGTGTTGCAGGCGGCATGGACATGGGCATCACAAACACCCATGACCCGAGAACAAACATTTATCTGTCACATAAATGTCTGCCCCAGCCGGGAATCGAACCCGAGACCCGTTCCGTACGCAGCGTTACTGCCAATTGAACTACGGGATCCTTTATCGACCTGAATGCACTTATTTTTCAAATTATGTGTGTGTTACAAATTAATTATCACCAGCTTCAGTGAATGGAAACATCGTGAGGAAACTTGCACGCCTGAGAGTTCTCCATATTGTTCTCAAAGTTATATGATATCTGTCATTTACACTTGGCCTGTGTGGTGGAGCCTTAACTTAACCACCTGTGTAAAAGGAAATCTGACACGTACAGCTGAAGAATAATGGATTTTAATAAAGATGTTCCTTCCTACCCAACACTGATTGCGAATGTTAATATTTATACATATATTACGATTTATACATATTGATACGAGTCAAGATACACAGATTCGGGAAATCGATAGAATATAGAGGCTCAGGTAAAGACGACCGTGTGTGCGATATTCGCACTTTTGCCCTAAACATAAGGCGTGTTTTTATGGCCATTATTTTTTTCTGACGGCTCTTCGAGAACCTCCGTGAAATTCCAAATTCGAAATCATGTAGGTATTCTGTAAATACACTTATGCACGTTATTTTTTGCTTCTACTACCGTTTCGGAAAGGTGCTTTAACATCGAGCAGAAGAAACGACGAAAGAAACTCCACAGCACATCTTTTAAACAACACAGTAATTACAAAAGTTTAAGCCTGTGCGGAACCGGTTTCGATACTATTATTTCCAGGCGTCCTAATCATTATTATATTCGTCTATACTATAATATCCTATGCCTATAAGCTATGTTTTAATACGCTGCTTAAAAGTTCCAGTGGGCAACTCACATATCATAGGAATCTTATTGTAAAAATGAATTCCAAGTCCCATAAAAGAATGCTGAACGTTTTTAAGACGAAATGAAGCCGTAACCAAATTATGCCTATTTCTTGCATCATGATCGTGTGTATCACTATTCTACTTGTACATATTTTTTTTATAAATACTAAATTACTATAAATATATTGATTGGCTCCGGTGAGTACACCTATTTCTTAAAAAAAATCTCCTAAAGAATTAATACATTTGTAATTGAGTCATCAAACTCTGTTTGTTAACTAAATCACAATCCACCAATTCATCCGTTATATTCTAAACGTCACCGAATGCAACTTCTTATCAAATGTCATTAAGGTGAAACTGAATGCAAATTTATGAATACATTTAGTACGGAGGGTACGTGGTTTATCTGTACATAACCGACATAAGTAGATCATTAGAGTACCTAATAATTGCGTCCCATCTGCATACCGTTTCGATAGCTTACGTTTGTTACGTGCCTGCACTATCTGGTTTCATGCCTATTTAAAACAGGTCAAGACATTTTTGGTTTCATTAATCACGGCCCGTATCTGGCAAGGTGTTTTGGTTTTTAGATAGCTTTGATTTGATGGAAATCGACGGAGACTTATTTGGGTCGTGTTACATATCAGGTGACCGCGATTCATGTTAAAGTAATAGCTTGATGCTGTTGTTTTATGTTTGAACAATATTTTTTGTAGGTTCTTTCAATAATTACATTACTTTTATATATTACTTTAGGTTAAGACAGCGTGAGACATATAGGCGCCCATATACGATTTTGACTACTTTATTACAACACTGAGATTTCACAAAATCGAACGAAAATTTTAAAATTTAAAGTCACATACACCAACATCCATTATTATCTGTGTATTCAATACATAAAGTTTTAACTTTAAATTAATTACATTTATTTCACATTTTTTAACACTAGTAATAATAATAATAACTTTGAATGGGTAAACGCTATTATAACAAAAACAAAATAACTTAGAGTATTTAAAACTGATACATTTTAACCGTAACGGGCACTCACGATTTATGTGTTTTTACCGATATTTCGCCTCAAAGACATGGGACACGGTCATGGGGAGACTGCTGTAGCGGGGAGAAACTTTCGAATGGACACTTGTCAGACACTAATAATAATAATATCAATACATATAATAAAATTCTAACTGATCACTTTCCGTACATGAACGATATATGAGAAAAACTATTATTAGACACAAGACAAGTTGCTAGAATTTTTGTCTGGTATATGCGTTTGTCGCGCTATTCTCAGACACAGCTTATCCTAAACGAACCGAGGGCAGTTTGCTAGTAATAATAACAACCATTCACACACTCACACCCCCGCACTAGGATTCCCTGTGTTGCGCGTGGCGTGGACGTACACAAATATGACAACACAAAACAAAAATAAAAATAAAACATTTGTCTGTCATAAATGTCTGAACCGATCGGGAATAGGAACACGGGACATCTCGCTCGGCAGGCAGTGTCACTACCAACTGAGCAATAGGGACGAATGTGTTTGGGTAATCACTTAACCCCTCTAGTCTCTCGCGTGGGGATCTGTAGGCCTCAACGGTTACAAAAAGAAACCCGTGAACTACAGTTGGCTGTATTGGTTACAACCAAATATTTGCGATATTACGTGTCTATTAACCCTTAAAGAGTAGATTGTAAAGGTTACTTTTATTTTTATTTGTTAAAAAATTAATTGTGAAATAGTAATCTTATCTACTTTATACTACAATGTTATAAAGAGAGAATGCTAATTTTGTGAGTTAGTATTGGTATATTATTAGATATATTAGGAAACTAATCTCCAGAACCGGGGCACCTAAATAAAAAAATATTTTAGCGTTTGAAAGGTACATTAGTACGGCTGGACATAGGTTATTTATCAAGTGCATGAGTATAATAAATAATTGTTGATCGCAAACGATACCGGGACGGACCGCTAATAATTAATACACGTCTTGACAGGATGGTATTATTTTCGTAATTGATAGAGATCAAATCTTACAAATACACCTTCCTAACAAATCTTACAAATACATCTTTCGTGTCATATTTACACATCGATATATATATACAAACCGGAACACCATAAATACTTATAAATGCAATTTTGGAACAAAATAAAAACATTCGATGCAGCGTCTTTCACATCACATTGAGTGTGTACAACACATAATAATTTAGGAGTCATCATACCTTATGCTTGACAAAACACGCTTAAAATATTTTTCTAAACTTTTCTAGTAGTGTCGAACTTATAGTGCCTAGTAGACCTACAGTAGGTATAATAAATCAATTTCACATTATTTACTCACAGAATAAGATTCTAACGAGGCCGAATCTTATAACTTAATAAATAACTCATGACTCATATCACAATCAATCAATCAATTCTCACTTTTTTAGTCGTGTAGACATTAATTCGTGTTTGGAACTCAGCCGCAACGCAAATTTCCATTGTTAGATCTAATGTTCACATTTTTTGTCGAGTTTTGGGAATATGGTAGAAATGTAGCTGCAGCGGGTCCACCGGAAGCAGCTAAATTTTAAAAGTGGTCTATGAGAAAAAAAAGTCTGGAACCTCTGGTTTACACATTCACTCCCCCGCACTTGGATGCTTTGTGTTGCGGGTGGCGTGTTCGTACACAAACGTGACACCACAGCACACATGTCACAGAATAATGTAGCTCAGCGATAAATCCCTTTGTGAAAAAAAATATGTATATTATATATAATACTAAATCCAGGGTGCTTTTTTCGCAGCTTAAGTGATAAAGTTAAGTATAAAATTATGTTATAAGTAAATGTTTTAGATGTAGACTTATTGCTTTTGATAGTAAGTAGGTTCGTAATTGGACTAAATTCAAAACGACAGAACGGTAGATAAAGGATTAACACAAGACGCATCCTACAAAACGAATGGCAATATTTGAATATTGTTTGTCGTAACGACGCGAGCACGAGTTCCTCGTAAAAATAATATAAATGTTACAGTGACATGTAACAATACAAATTAAAGAATTATATACACAATCTACTTAAATATATGGTTATATATTTCATATTTTAATTGTAATTCTAATTTAATATGCGTTTGTTATAATGTATGTCATGTGAACTTTTTTTAATAAGTATATTTTTCCAATTCACAGTTTGAATTGAATTCTAAATAATAAAAACACAAAGTTTAGCATTCTCCCCTTGCCCCTTCGTCTTCAAAACCACTAATCCTAGAATTTAAAAATTCCTGCTTTAAATTTTAACATTTAACATTATTATTAACAACCGTTATTATTTATTAACAACCCATTAATATAAAAGATACAAATAACTAAATAAATAAAAAAACTGAATATATTCATATAATACATTGTAACAAGGAAGCCCTATCCTACGCGGATCAGTTTTGCAATTCACCGTTTAAAAAAAAGATGGTACTCTCAAAAGTACAATGACAGACAAGCAATTAATAGATCGAAGAATAAATAATAGTTGATAAATGGAGAGTATGAACCAATCAAACTTGTTAAGGAGTTAACGAATGAGTAATGGAACTGCAAGACGTCTTGTGGTTATGAATTAATTTTAAAATAGAGTATTAACTAATTCCCAAATACCCTCGCTTTGATTTAGAAAACTTACGCCTTGCTTATGTTTTCATATTTGTACGCACACCCGAAACAATTTTTAACGATTTTATTAGGTGTTCAATCAATTTACTGTCGGCACCACTGAATTATTTTGAATTCAGGTTTTCTTGTTCTATTAAATAGATACAAACTCATTTTCTGTAACACTAGCAGAAAACAACTTCTAATTGCCCTTTTTGTAGAATGTATTAACTTAAATTTCGTATTCCGTTTTAATGGATTCATTTTCTAAGATAATAAATATCGTAGATCATTGTCATTAACGTGAGTCAGAACTTACAGTATAAATTAAACACTTAATTATTGATATTTAAGTCTGTTCAATAGTTTTCTTCTGCTTAGTGCTCAAAGAGAGTGATAATAATTTAAAAAATATATATATATAATTTGACATGTATGTCAATAAAAACCTACCTTAGATTGTAAGAGCGGCTAAAACAATAAGTTATAATTTTTATCAGGTGTTTTATAAATATTCCTCTTTAACCCTGTTTTTAACATGTCTAAATCTCAACTTCAGAAATCTAATCGTCTAGGTTTAAAAACAAAATACACTTGGTATTGGTAATATATGTTTGATATATATTTATATATATATAAATATAAACTATATTTTTTTCTATTCAGATGTTTTCGATTACAAGAGACTTAGATTAAAGCTATGTAAGGATTACACACAATTGTAATATTTCCGCCCGCATAACAAAAATGGAAAATATGTTATTCGAAAATTTAATACAGCCCATTATCCATTAACGGATTCCACCTGCATCATATTTACAAATCCCGATACTCTTAATTACTTTAACGATAACACGGGAATTTACAAAACACATACCTGAAAAGACATTTACCAATTCTGAGCATGTTTGGGAGGAATCGATTTTTCAATTCTTTGCACGAGAACAATGAACCTGAATATCGAGAGAATCAAACAAGCTCCTTCAGATGGCGCACACACGATCTAGAACACTTCACACACCTTTAAGAACATTATGCAGAACTCTTCGGTGCAAAAGTTTCCCTAAGTTTTCCTTCACCGACGCAAAAATGCACATAATTTGAAATATAAAAAGTGCATGCAGGATTCAAACCCAAGTCTCTCGTACGGCCAACCGCCGCTTGAATATGTATATTAAAATAAATTATACAAAGCATAAAAAACACGAAATAATTATGTAGTCGTAGGTAGGTATTTAAAACTCTATATAGAACTGAAAAACGAAGCGTATGCTTCGCATCTTCCGTTAAGCCGTATCGAAGGCCATGGGCATAATACCAAAGTTGGGGTATGCCGGTATATCCGCACCAATCTGCACTAACGAAGCGTGCTGGATTTCTATAAGGCTACTCAACTGCGAGGTTAGACCGGTGTCTCGCAGTAGGTAATGGGTGAAATGCGATTGCGAAGAAATAAATATGCAAGCAATTTTAAATTGCTAATTTTAAATGAAACAGTCGACCGTTATTCCTGGTTAACACACAATTGTAGTGATTACAAACATCACAAAACAATATATTACATTATTATTATTGAGATCAATAGTTACCCTGTTTTTTAGAGAAGAGTCTTCAGTTCTTTATTTCTTATCTTCTTCTCACTTTCTGATTGACAAGCATCAGATACCTTTGTTCTTGCTGATGTCCATGGGTAACGGTGACCACTTACCATCAGGTGGTTAGTCTGCTTGTTTATCGGCTATTATCATGAAAAATAGGTTGATTCCTAATCGCTATACACAAATACATACTTCTTCTTGGGGTTTGGCTGTATGTGATATTAATGTCTGTCTACCTATGCCATCCGAAAATGTAAATCCTTTTCCGAGGTTTTCTGTTCATTATGGTTAAACCATAAACCTATTATACTAGCGTAATAAACGAACAGTTTGCGAGTGAGATTGCGAGCTTTACGGAAAAACCTACTTGCTAGAGAGAGGTGCAAGAAAATTGGTAGTAGGACTGATTTCAAACTATTTACTCTCCATTAGTCTCCTGTTAATAATAGTTTTTTGTTATTTTATTAATTTTACTTTTCAATGTTATCGTATTTTATCTGAAAGTAGATTAGACTATTATATAAAAGTGCATCTTTGGCTCTGGAATATTATTAGCGCCTTAGACTGATAACATTCACTCTCACAAAGTTTGCAGTAGACGTTTTAATGGCAACTATTTCGTTCAACTAAATCACCGATATCTTCTCAACTAAGGATCCATATCTACAGAATTTGTTGATTAGTTCATTTCCGAGAGCAAAAAGTTACATCAAAAAATTAAATAAAACCGATAAGTTTTATTATTATTGCTTTCTTTACTACGTTTTAATCATGTTTTGTTTTATTTCAATCAGTTTACAAATAAAAAAGGTATGTTTATATAATGAATCCCGTCCAATAAGGTTAAGTTTACCGATGCGAAGTTAAGTCAAGTTACAAGAAATAGCATGGTATTGTTTAATTTAACATGTTATAGTTAATTAAGAGAACGAATTAAATATAGCAAAAAACCTGTAATAGAATAGTCGTTGGTCATGTCGACGATGGTTGGACATGAATTTCACATCACTAAGAGTCACTCACACAAGTGTCGTTTTCACACACATGCACTATAGGTATTGGTGACGCGTTAATGAGACGAGTGTTCGTCTATTACTTTAGTACAATAAGTTTATGGGTTAAACTCCTTAGTTTTACAATGCAGCAACGTAGCCGGTGATAAATATGTTAAGTTAGAAATAAGACGGTCCTGCTGATGAACCTTAATAATCATGGTAATAACGAACAAGAAAAGTGACTTTGTTAACGTAACAACGCGCAATGTTAATAAAGCCATTACGTTTAGAGCTACAAGTGATAATCACCAAAGGAATTTGAATTTAGCTAAATTTGTTCCCAAAGATTCTAATTTCCAAATTAAATGTACCTGCCCTAATAAAACTCTATATGTTCCATTTAATCCAGAACTTCCTACCGGAAAGTCCACAGTTTATTTTTCAATCAAAAGCTAAGTAAATATTTGAAAAAAATCAGTTATAAATACATACCGTGTTCAGCAGTCAATCCTCAAAACTTGTCGCTGCTGATATGTGAAATCTCTTCGAATCAATCTTATAAATGTTTACTACCTTTAATAGGAACTTTACTGTTAAACGTTAAAAACTTAAGGAGCTATCGAAAAACGGAGTTTCTTCTTGAAAACTTTCATTTTTCTCTTCACAAACGGATCCACGGTGACAATGTTCAGGAAAATTCCAAATCGTTCAAATTTTAAATATTTTTTCACTGTTACTGAACTTTTATAACGACACTGGATAAAAATTCAAAGTCTGCGCCGAACGCCAAAAAAGCCATTTGCCTTGTGGCTGAATAGAAAATTTTCGCGGTAAAATTCGAAAATAGAACTTGTGAACGTCACTCGACCAAAATGGCGACACGCGGGGCCGTTAAAGGAAACCGGACTGCTATTTTCACCGTTCCTTGCTACGTATTATTTATTTCTATTGGAAAATTAGCCTGTAATGGCCGGATTGGTGCGTAACGGTTTATAAGACGGTATGCCCACGCGAACTCGCTCGGGGGCGACTGAACGCGCAATCCTTTTCGACGTCAAATATTCTACTTAATAATTTAAGAGTGCTCCGTATACGATATAGGACTCTCTATATGGCTGTTCTCTGGTGTCACTTAACCATTCGCATTAAAAATTATATAGCAATGATGCAACTCACACAAGCCTGAGTAAATATTTAACAAGATAAGGAATCTCAAGAAAAGTTGTACAAATTATTCAGATACCTGATCATTTGTAATCAAGTTTTTTAGTTAGACAAATTTATGAATATTTAAATATCATCATCATAACTAGTTAGTTATAAAGTTTTAGAATATCATATTCTGAGCCACGAAAAAATCGGACTTGTTATATTTTTACGATTAGGCAGAAATGGTAAAATTACATTTCAAAGATATTAAAAAATATTTTTTTTATTCTTAAGTATTTACGGGTTTATATAATAGACAAAGACAAAATACTTCAGTGCCATTTTCTTCTGTTAATCAAATTTATTTTTGTTTAATGACTTAATTCTGTTTTGTTTGTAGCTATTTTTGAGGTTATGTATTTTTAAGAGAAAAAAATACAAACAAAATATTACCTAATGATTATGGTCTAACTGAACCACCAACTGAATACTAGTCAGTCTAAAATCATTACATTGCGGACTTATAACAATTTTACAACTAATTAAAAACTATAATGTCATAATTCCTCAACAAATCAAGTTTGTAATCGAAATATAAGCATATAACCGATCACAAAATACTACCCAAAGATATACAAGCAACCAAATAGAAAAACATAGACTTAGGTTTAAAACGACTTAAAGCAAACGTTTATAAATTCTTAACAGGATGCATGTCAGTTAATCTTCCATAAGGGTGGTCTTAACATCTCTATATAATGCCTCGATATACAATTTATGGTGGCGTGTCTCAATAATTTTATTGTATACTTAGACCGCGCCGCCTACGACTACACAAATTAGTCTCTGTTCTGTGACCATTATAGTAGAGATTTGCTCGGTATCACACACCATTCCTGTTCCGTTGTATTGCTTTTATCCTGTGCGTGTTGTTACATTCAGTACCTCATGTAGCCCACCTTTAATGTGGACTTTTAGGGCTTGGCATTCTAGTAACTGAAATATGTAGGAAAAATAAACTTATACGTAATATATATAGTATTTTTTACTAACGACGTTGAAGGTAGTGAATACTGAGTTATTACCCAGTGGCACACTATGGTGGATAATTGCAATGCAATCAAGGTCTCATTAATTGCAGGGCGAAACTGGTAGCAATAACTAATTTTAATGAATTCTAATTGTTTCAAATTGTTCTACGGATTTATAATTTGGTTCGCAATATTTCGTATTAAGCCATTCTTGTATCGCACACTCAATATGCAAACTATGCCGTAACTACTACAACACAAAAATACAACACCTATTTAGTCTCATTTAATATCACAAAATCTCTTGTTCCTTCAAAATTGACAACCCTACGGAAACATTGCACAAACAGGTATCAAAGTATCAAGAATATAAATACCACACTGATATGGCAATGCTTGCTTTAATAAAACATTACTTAGCAAGAGTTTTAACACGTACATTTTTTATCAAGTTTTAGTACTTAAAGAATTTGGAAATTTAAAATATTTGTTTAAAAAATATTAAAATGATACATTCAAAAACAGGCCACATAAAAAAACTGAAAACGTTTAAATATTATATAGTAATTTTTATACTGTTACAGTTTCTTATTCTTAACGCTCGCCAATAATAATAAAACGGTTGATAAGCAAAGGAGAAAGCAGTTCCACTTTCTCTTATCAGAGATAAGATAATCATGTGAAATGCGCAGTTTCCTGTCATTGATTTATTATTAAGAAAAATAGTTAACATAAGATATCCAATAAATAAGAAGGAGTTCGGATCTCAATGTTACATTGACACCTAGATGCCATGATAGATTTTTGTGGTAATTTCCATCTCATAAGTATAAAGTCTTATTTTGAACCACCTATGCACATCCAGCTTCAGTTAATTGGACACAGCCATCTTGAATTATTAAATGCTTTTGTGTTGATCTCTTATTTCATTACCGTGTACATAATATATTTGGCCTGGATTTCATACATATTGAGTCGTGACTAACGCTCGTGTGGTTTGCGTTAAGTGGTTCGTGTGGTTCCATTCCCTCATACAAAATTCCTCACTGCCGGAAGTCGAAAACATTGGAGTTGTGTGTGTTGCCAGTAATAAGTTACAAATCTGAAACTCAGTACAATACATAAACTTTAAGTTGTTATGGAGAAATATATATCCTGTATTAATGTGAATATATGAAGTTTATTCTTTATTATATATATAACTTTAGTCAATTTTATAAACATAAATACCAAAACATCATTATACAAAAAAAAATCCTAAAAAATTTGCATTGTTTACCTATAAGAAATTTCAACCAATTTGAAATCCTTCGATAAAGGTAGGGGAGAAGGAAATCTCAATGTTTTGTTAAAGAATTTTTATTATACAATAGTCTTACCACCAATATTACGAGGAACTCAATAATACATATATATATATATATATATATATATATGCATACATATAATTTTGACTCAAATTACCCACATGTGCGGACAATTGAGAAAAATAAACAATTAAAAAGGTCATTTATGAATATTTTAATATTACACATTACTACAGTTTGGCTGGTAATTATAATCAACAAGCACGTCATGTGTAATTTATATAACTTTTATAGTAGAGCCCAGAAGCGTGTTATAGTTCGTATAAATCTGACCCTTTTTATCCCCGATTCCCCTAATACTTTTTCTTTCACTTCTCCATTTTCCTGTATAATGAACTAATTCTAAGTTACGTTGTTATTTCAGATTCTTTTACAAGGAAATCAATTAAAAACGTCCACCCAAACAGACTTGCTCACAAGATGGCGAGTTAATATAAAAAGTAAAAAAAATTAATACGGATGCAGTGTTGTATTTATTTCTTTGAGATTCAGTATAATTAATGAGGGGCGCTGGGGAATAAATCTTGTCCGGATTAGGACTTCCAGGAATTAAGATGAAAGGATATAAAACTAGTACTTAAACGCTAAACCCATTTGTATATCTCGTTTAATAACCAATCTGTACTTAACTCGATACTTTAATGTTTTTGCTTACCAAATATACTGGAATGTAAAAAGTTTCACTAAACTATAAAATTTAAATGTAGAGGTAAACCTCCTCGAATTCCTTTTTTTTTATGCATTAAAAATTGTATAAAAGGTAATAAAAAATATTTTGTCATAGAGCTACCCGGATACTAAGCGATTTGTCGGTCTGGCAACCCTAGACACAGCTTGTCAAATATGAATGTTACATATGCAAAGATAACTGGTACTTGTTTAATCTGACGTCAAATTCTATTTGAAATCTGAATACTCAAATTCAGCTGGATTACCGTTAGAATGCAAAATACCTATCGAAATTTCCTAGAAGATTATTACCTACAACTATATTTAGCTTTGGATGTGTAAATAAACGATGTTTTTAATAAACTAACTACAATGTATTGGGATACATTATGTAAATAGGTGTTTCGTACTGTGAGTAGTGTTATTTTAGTCAGGCACATAACTGATTGCCTAAATATTCTTAATAGCTATACGTAGAAATTTAAGTGTATCATTACTGCCATTGCTTATAATTATTCATTAAGCAGTCTATTCCATTCAGTAATGACATGAAAGTTTGTGATACATCATTTAGGATTTAAATG
Source organism: Agathymus mariae mariae (assembly GCA_018251895.1). Taxonomy (NCBI): domain Eukaryota; kingdom Metazoa; phylum Arthropoda; class Insecta; order Lepidoptera; family Hesperiidae; genus Agathymus; species Agathymus mariae. The sequence goes on from DWPT01001115.1 coordinate 16,563, forward strand.
GTTGCATTCATCCTGGTTTCCAAACCATCCTGCTCTGTTTGTTATGCATCCTGCTAACCGACGGACGAGATAATGGCATTAGATTCCTTCAGCAGGTTGCCGGTTACTGTACCACACCCACCATTACAATATTCGTGCGTGAAGGTAGTGATCACTTACTAGAAGACTCGTCTGCTCATTCAGCTATTGATATAAACAACATAATTATATTATAATCAACTCTGTTATATTTTTATTTCTGATATCGAAGAACATTTGACTCATGCTATGAATCAGCACGCCTAAGAGCGTAATTTGATCTGAATCGCATCACGTGACATTGTGCCTAACGAGAAGCAAACCAGCTCAAAATAACAGCAATAAACGCATTCGTTTGTACAGCACAATTAACCGTGAGTTTGTAAACTGCACATTGGAAATGACGAAGCGACCAATAATGTTTTGAAAGCTTCATTACGTTTCATAGCCTTCACTATAATTTGTTTCTTTTTTTTTATTTTACTTATCTGTTGCGGCGAACTAGAGCGACGCCGTAATCTCTTACGCATCTGTACCTTTGCTCGAATCTGTATCGTAATAGTTAACGTCGATTAGTGCTAATTTTAGACGTTTTTTAAAACAGAAATTCCCCCCCCCCCCTTGTTTTTAAATTGTATAACACTGATACGAAACGAACGTACAGTCATACGAAAAATAACAATTTTTGCTACTGTAAATTGTAGTCATCATCAGTATCAAACGCATAATACCGAAGCAAACCATCATTTTAACACAAATACTTCCCTACGAGTCTAGCTAATAGTACAGGACCCTTTGGTACTAGGTAACAAAATGCATTAAGTAAAAAAGTATCCAATTTCCACTTAAAGTCATGCATCCGCATTATAATCGAACGGGAATACCCACTCACCGACTCCGGCAAGCTATGCCGGTCCTTTGCGGTGCGCATAACAAATGACGAGGCAAAACGCGTACTTCTCACCGAAATTAGGTTAATAGCTGGCAAACGGGGAGTTTTGCCAATGTATGGTTTGTTGAGTGATATCCTTAATATCAAGACTAAAGAAAGACTGTCACTGAAAAAGAAAGATATGAATGAATTACTGATTTTGATATTTACATTCATAATCCCTGAGACGTTACAAAAACAGGAAAAGATGAATATTTTTGCCAACCTCGACTTGTATCCCAAACATGTTAAAAAATATACGTGGTTGATTATTGATTGGATATTGCAGGCTAGTGATAAGGCTGCCTGATATTAGACATTCTCTCGAAACGACTCTGACTGATGACTATGGACTCTCGTGATTTAAATAACGCGCATTTTGTACTTAATCAGTGTTGAATCAAACGGTATTAATTAACTTGATAGTTATTAGCCATGCCGAAAACATGTGACTACTGAAACATTCAATAGTTAAATAAAGTATTGTTGTCGTCTGTCGCTTTAAAAATAAGTTATAAAAATATTATTTATATATATTGCGGCTTGTCAAATGACAATAATATTACATTAAAATAATTATATTTCAGTTACAAAATAGCTTCGTAAATTAAACCCATAGATATTAAACGAAGAAGAGGTAAGCAATACAAGGTGTACAGACGATGTAATAAAAATTCCTGCCATACTAGTCAACGAACGGAGAAATGGAACAAAATAGAGGCGTTTACCGCAACTGGTGTTTCATATAGCAATATAGCATTACAATATAATACTATTAAATCAGTATTAACTTACTTTGCAACAATCCGCAAGCACAATGTATGATGGTAAAAAGTCTTTTCGGCTAACACTCGTAGAGTCAACTCATTATTATTATTATTATTATTATTATTTTTTTCTTTTTATTTTTTTTTATTTATTTATCATAAATGCATGTCTTCCTTTGTTGGAGGGTGAGAGGTTCTATGCATGTATAGAAGTATATACCATCATTGTTGTTGTGCTTGCGGATTGTTGCAAAGTAAATTAATACTAATATAATAATTACCGCAAACTAACGCCTGATAGTATCAACAATATAATAGTAACCTTGAATACTTTTTTTATCTTGGTAGTATTACATAATATAACAAGTAACCCGCCCCATGCTCGCACTGGTGCAATTTACGAAACAATAATACAAATAAAATAATAATTATAGAAATTAGAAGAGCTTTTATCCCTACACGAAATAAATTTCTAACTGATAATTTACTCTACATTAAGGATATATGAGAAAAATATTATTAGGTGTAAGATATAGCACACAAAACGATAGTTGTTAGAATTTGTGTCTGTTTATTTGTCTGTTGGTTTGTTTACGGCTTAGCTGTAATATTTAACGTTTGTTTCACCGCAATCCGTCCTTAAATAAAAAAGTTATAAATTAATATTGTAATTTCTAATTCATAGAACGAAAAAAACCCAGTCGTACAACAATGCAGGTGCTATTTCTAGACGTAAGGCGTTATTTATATGAAACGAAGCGAAAGGCGGTCTGCTAGTAACAAATAATTTAAACGAGTTTATTTTATGACACTTCTCCGTTGCAGTGGTTGTGGCTAGGGATGTTAGGGAACTCCGTAACCGTAATCGAAAGTATTGGATATCCAAAATAAAAATATATCCGTAACCGAATCCGATAAACAAGTTATGAATGATTTCGGTTAGGGGCAGCGTCTAAATGAAACATGTTATGCCAGGTTCTCGCCGGCCGAGCTAATATACTAGCCGCGTCGCTCTCATTTTTAAAAGGTACATATTTATTATTAAATTTGTAAGGCTATTGTTATTTTCTATGATTGTAATGTCAGATAATACCTAGAAATAAAGTGCTACCTTTTTAATACATTATATTTTTTTTAGATTCCAAAATCATCTAATATCCGAAACCGAAATTATTTGAAACAATCGCACAATCTGAAATAATTTCATATCCGTAATCGTAACTGAAATCGGTAAAATATTATCCATAAATCCGCATCCTTATCCAAATCCGAAATTTCATATCCATACATCCCTAGTTGAGACGTATCAGTATTACTTACAGTGAGCGACTTCGTCGATAAAGGATTTATACCACCGAATCATTCATTGAACAGGAATAACAGTCACGTTTTTATTGAGATTTTCATTGGAAAATACCATCTAAATTTCCGCTTTTACAGTGGATTTAAAAAACATATACATATAAATCTTGTCCCGGCAATTACGGACACAACATAAAAATATCAGACAAATTATTGGAGACGTTCGCAATCATTCATATTTTCAAAAAATGTTTGTTTTACTTACATCAATATACATTAATGTACATTAATCGATAAAAACAACACGT
>DWPT01001116.1:0-19881 GCA_018251895.1 Agathymus mariae mariae
AAAAATAATAAACTATATTAAAATATGAAAAGAATCATGTATTTATATTGAAACTTATAAAAGACTGACGCCATATAATATGTATACTGTTGAATTGTACAGACTAGTTAAAATCTGTTAATAGCTCACTGTAAAGCACATCTCTTTCGATGTTACATTACTTCAAAAACGACACTACGAGAAACGTTCTACCGAATGAACTTTATCTATTTACAAGTCGTTATTTCAATGATTTGCTGAACGTTTTCGCATGAAGGCACATACAAATAGTTGTAGTTTTGATGTAACATTTCCTTAAAAACAACAAACCGTTACGATAACCTCCGGTCGTTTTTTTTATATTTACAGTTTTTCTCACATGAGATCAAATTAAATTCACAATCATTGGACTTTAAGACGTCACTTAAAAGTTCCAATACGTAACTAACTTATCGACGTTGGAATCTTATTATAAAATCGAAAACGAATACATAACTTTTTTATTTCTATATAATTAATCATCAATTATTAATCGTAGAATTTAATCGATTGTTAAACGAATCTGTTATTGTTCAGTTTATTGAAGTTGCGGCGTATTTGTTCGCTACGGTACATTTGAATACTACAATGTCCCATAACCGACCACGATGCTCGGTAATACTTAGAAAAATACTCTAGAATAATTAACATTTGAAAAAGTACACAGGAAGTTATTATTCTAAAATAACGTAAACGCGATACATGCATATATTATCAATGAACTCTTTAGTTTAGTCAAAAGTATAAGAAAACGTGGGGTGTAAGGGGCTCCATCCACCCGTGAGTCCAAGCCAACCTCCCTTGCTCGCGGTGCACCCTGCTGACCAACGGACGAGGCTATGGCGAACAGAGCTCGGATGTTGGAGGTCACTGGGCTCTGTACTACCTAGTTTAATTCCGATTGTATTTGCACAGTGGTAGTGTATTTTGCTAGCCTGGCTAGAAAATCGATCGTGCAATGAAAATTTTCATTAGTGTATCGGTCACAGTGGCAGAGAACTAATATCAATGCGGGTACTTGTCGGTCGGTGACTGGTCGGCGACGGCTTTGGTGTTACATTTGCGACGGAGACCTTTTGCCATGAAGATGTCTTCTTCTTCTTCTCTGTTCAGTTGTCGACACAAAAAAACCTAATACTGTCATCAAGTTAGTATTACTTAAAGATGCCTTTGTTTATAGAAAATGGATAGAGATGAGCCGATAATAACTTAGATCGATGGGCAGACGAGCCAACTGTCCAACAAGCCGAATGCTCGACTAGTCGATTGCAAAAAGGCCGACTACGCAGTAAAGCCAAGCGTTGCTTCAGATGGCATTCGGGTGACATTTTCAACCTTCGTAGCGCTTCGTTATTACTTTTACGAAACAATTTACCCATTATAAAAAAGTACAAATAATTAATTTTCAAATTTTTTTTTTTAAATTTTCACAAAAAATATGTGAATATTTTATTTATTTGTTCTTTATTGTATAAACCTTAAAAATAACGGGCAGACTTAATGCCTAATTGAGATTGTTGAAATATTTTTTTTTTTAATTACTTATTTGCGACATTTAACAATATTCTCACATGCACGTGGTATTGTAAATTTTATTTATTATTATTGATTATTGATGATTTATTATTAGTATTGTAATTTTGATTAATAAATTTGATTAGATTTATATATCGGAATGTACACTTCAAAACATACAATTTCTTCCAAGCGTTTTGTTATTTATGAAATTCTTTCTACACATATTTAAACCTTCGATAAATTAGTTGTATCCATTTCAATCTCAACCTACAGATTGATTATTCAAAATAGTCGTTAATATATCAGCTGAAGCCATTCCAGGTCCCATAATTTGCTTCTATCAGCGACCTTTTGATAGGCTATTTAGCTCACCTGCTGCTCCGGGGTGAACCTGAAGATCTCATTGCTGTCACGGTACCACTTGACGGAGTGGAGTGGCGGATCTCCCGTCTCACTCACGTAGTGGCAAACTAGCTTCGCGTCGTGACGAGGATCCCCAAACTGAGGCACGTCGATAAGCGTGATGTTGTGGGCTGTTACTATGACTGTAACAGACAAATATCCAGTAAAGTCATAGTATACCGGAAACTCTGTAAGTGTGATATTGGGAAATACTTAATTGTTATACTGTTGATTAGGACTAGCCCAGTGAGCATTGGGGGCAACGATCATACGCTGAATCGATGCCTCTTCAATATGTTAGCTGCTGGCGAGATGTTAATGGATAGGTACACTCATTTATATAAGCGTTTTTCTGCACCAGAAAAGCAAGGTATATTTTAAAATCATAATCAAATAACCAGAGGGAGAACTCATTAAGCGTCCTGCCCTCGCTTCGCTTTGTAAAATTCCACGGCAACAGATGTATTTCCCCGAATGGAAGGTATTCTAGATCAAGATGAGTAATATAAGTATCAAATATGCTAAAACTTATTCAAATCTGTCCAGTAGTTTTAGCGTATATGTACAGACGGATAGGCAAAAAATCCAAAATAATATATCAGGTAAATAAAAAAGTCTACATACATTAAAAATTTAAAAATATATCCCATATAAAGATTCTGTCCCTTTACAGTTTTATTATCATCCCTATATATGGAATTATTTCACTGATGTATTCCAAATCAGTTGGTTTTAAATGTAAAAAAATATTCACATACCTCTAATCCCACATTTGGATTAACTCACCCGGGAACAGATATTTATCTTTCACATAAATCTTAGCCGTAGCCCTAATCGAACCCGGATCCCCTCGCTCGGCGGTCAGGGTCACTGACACTGACCTACACTAACTTTGAATAAGACCACAGTAGTTGAAATCAGTTACAATATTGTACGTAATAAATAATTCTCATAAGGATTAAACGCGTATTTGTAAGCGTTCAAAATCTTGAGCTTTGACAAATATTAGAACCAGATTAAAGAGTTTAAAAATATATTATATATCACTATATTAACACTGTTAAAGCTTATAAGTCCAAAAAGGAAACTTTGTGTAATATTAAAATATAACCTAACATGACAAATCTATTTGACTTTCTGATGTTGAATTCCTGATGTTGTTTACGTAAGTTGATAATACTTATTGAGACTACATTGTATTTTTATGTTGAAAGTCTACGAACGAGCTGACGAGACACCTGATTCTAAGCCATCACCGTCGTCCATAGACGTCCATAGCATAATAAACATCAACGAAAGGATGTCAACCAAGAAGGTGGTGGCTCTCTGTTTAATCGAAACATGTTTACTATATTTCACGAATGTTTTAGAATAATGGTGGTAGCTAGTCAGGCTGACAAAAAGTCCTTAAACAACGCGCAAGTGTCATCAAGTGGTACAGAACGCATTGACATCTAATAGTAGAATTTTTAAGCGATTGCGTCATCAATTGTTGTTCAGGTTGACTTGAGTAAAAGAAGAAGAATAGCTGAGACACGAGCAAACGAGTCACCAGATGGTAAGTGGTCACCGTCGGTCATTGACATTAGTAACACCGAAGACATCACTAATGCGTTGTCGGCCAAGAACGCAAGTACCGGCTCTCAAGTCCCCAGCTAGAAACGACGAGTGGCGGCTGACTCAAGCAGCAGAGTGGTAGCTATCGAAACGGGCTTTACGGAACTTAAGTCTTCAGTTTTTCAATACCTTTTTCTGGCTTCATTTACATCTGATGGACCAGTAAAGTAGTTTAAATAATATTATATTGAGTTAGTTAATATTTTTCCTACAGCACCATCTTTCGGAACTTACAGAGGTACGAATTACTGTCAACATAATAATTATATTAAGAACGAGCAAATGCTCTCGCTTCGTTTAGGAAAAACTGCTTTACGATTAAAAATAGCATCTGCATTTTTCTGGAGTTTTCTCGTTCTATAAATTAGAAATACATACATATATTAATTTATTACTTTTTATTTATGGACGGATTGCAATGAGAAAAACTTTAAATATTAAGTGATGCTCACTGCAATACATTAGTGAAAACCAGAACGAAGTCGGTCAAGCTGTTTCTGAAATTAGCGGGAACAAACAGACAAAAATTCTAACAAATATAGGATTCTACTGCGTCAATAAAGGTCCGTAATAATAATTTTTCTCATATATCGTTCATGTACAGAAACCGTTCGGTTAGAACTTCATTATTAGTATAGATAGATAACTCGGCCAATAGAAGTTACCTTCATAACAACCCCTTTTATTTCATTTATTACAAAGAGCGTTCATATTTATTTATTTTTTATTTGTAATCTAACCCCAAACTCTAATTTGGATTTCTTGTGACAGACAGGCAGGCACGTGAATGATCCTATAAGGTTTTGGTTTTTTATACACAGGAACCCAAAAATTTAAACATGCTGTCAATCTATATATTTATACGTATAGGAAAACCTCAGTACCCCTACTTCACCTCGGTTAATCTATTTTTTGAACCGAATGATTTGAAACTGATTTAATTACCCCACATTGAAATCCACTCCGAGAATTTATTTAGATTATTTATTAAATATATAATATTTGAGATAAATACAAATTTAAATCTGTCAATATCAAACATATCGGTCTGTAATAGAACAGTCGTCAAAGCAGAAGTTACCTCATAGGAATTTCCAATACCATAAAATACAGAATAGTTAATTTAACGCAAAATATAAAACACATAAGGAAATAAAACATAAAATATAACTAGCTTTATCGCTAAATTAAATATCTTCCAGGCAACCCAGGACAGAGAGTAGGTACATGTGCGAGAAAGAATGAATGCTACTGTGGGAGTTGAGGAAGGGAAAGAATTAAAAGAAGACTCAGAAAGAAAAGATAAAAAACTGTAGCTTTAAAATTACATATAGTAGTACTCTTAATTGGCCTTTAGAACGAGGTTAATAAATTGGCACGGGGAAAAGAAATTGGTAAGAAATTGCATAGGTGAATAGAAAACCAGCACAGGATTTATTATAAAAGTTTTAAGAATGATTAGAACTGCATAAATGAAAGGTTAAGGTTAGCCCTGGAGTGTAGGAAGCGATACTGATATCGTTCCACAGAGATAAATACTTTTGAAACCTACAAAAATATTAAGATAAGGTCGAGTTTCGAGCACTGGGCGACCACTAGTAACAATAATTATACAATTTTGGCGATAACCACGAATCCTATTAATCTTATACACGAGAGAGACTACAAATCGTGAGCACATGTTTGGCACTATATAGTTATTTGAAGTCCACCCAAAGGCCATATAAAGGGTCGCCTTCACAACAAATCATAGATCATTATTAGTTCAGAGTGTCTCCTGTATTATCCTCCCGTATCGAATAATACTTCGTTACACTCCTTATTGACGAAGAGGACGAGAGACAGGAAGCAGAGTTTGGATCTTGCCTTCAACTCTCTGTATGTATATACACCCACACGCTACGTAAATATATTCCATTATAAAGGTTGTGATATAAACCTTTGTTCGCTTTTATTCAATGGTCTGTATAGGGAACTGTTAAGGGTTTGATACTTGACATGGCACATATTGCGACTTTATTTCGACGACATAACAGATTCTCGAGCCACCCCGCAGGCAGGAATGAAGAAATAAAAACTGTTACACCGGACACAAACATGGAAATTTCTCGCTCTCCTGTTATTATAAGTTGGCTTTTGTGAACTTTTTTAGCCACTCTGAATTACTTGTTTTTAGTGTGAATAATTTTAATGAACGCTGCAGGAGAAGGGAGGAATTTCAATTAGTTTTATTTGAACCAAGTGTATAGGATTTATCTCTAGTCTATCAATACTACATTCTTTGTGAAAACATAACATCAAACGAGCAGCCATTCATTTGTCAGTTCACCGATAGTCTGATACGTGATGTAAGCTTTACTTGCAAATATTGCTCTTAATAATAGTTCAGACTACCATTAAAAGCAATTTGTATACTATAATCACATATAATACTATAATAACATACAAATAATTTTCAACCATCCATAGAAATCATCACAATAAAAAATAATATTAACACAATTTAACTACCAAATAAATTTCCAATAAATATAAATGATCTCAAATTGACATAAACTATTTAAAGAGACTGGCTACACCAGCCAAACAGCAAAAAGCCGAAATTCTAAGAAGCTTACCGTAATATTAATAGTAAGAACATTTAATATATTGATGTATTGAGCAAAAGTTTCAACTGTGGACCGAGCCCGACGTTCATTTATTTGTGACGTAAGTACCCAAAGGGGAAAATTAATACTGTAATACCACTGTCCAATCAAAAGGCCCGTATTAGATCTCTCGATATTTTCCGTTTGATATCCTGCATAAATATTTGCTTATCCTACGTTTGTATTACTATTTCCAAATTATACTGTTTTTCCTTTGATATCTGAAGTTGTTAACGTTTTTATATTACTGAAACATGTATACTTTCGCTTTTTTCCTTTACAAATTATTTTATTATCAAATTACCTGTTTATAATATTTATCAATACAACTATTTAAACTATTATATTACCGTTTTTAGCTTACGTTAAGGATATATATTCCCTGGAAGGCTAGATCACCACAGCTGAACAATATTTTTATCTCTATTTTATAGCTGAACTTTCACACGTTTTTCTGCAACACCCAATATTCATATTCAACATAACACAATATACTTTATTGTGCACACAAAGAATAATTAACAGAACATTGTAAGTAATTATGACCACAATAGGCGGTCCTATCGCTGTACTAGCGATCTTTTCCAGACAAACCGTAAGGTAGAGGACACAGAAGTAAAAAAAATCGTAGGTAGAGTTGAAAACATAATAGTATTATAGAAGAAATATTAACATTTAATTTGTGTAAATACATATAAATATATATTTTATGTATATAATGACATTAAACATAATCATATATTAATACATACATACATATACGAATATACATATATATCAAGTGACTTATATATTATAACACACACTTTTAGATTCTATCATAGCTGTTAATAATTAGTCAACAATGATTATTATTCGAATAAACTCAACCAGTAAATTTGTTAAAAAGTTTGCGGAAAACGTCCTTTTTATCATAGTGCCTCAGTTCCAAGACTGCACTCGCCGTTAGGAAAACATAATGACAATTTACATCTTCAGTGATATGTATTATCAGCATCAATTGAAAGTTATGTAAAGCATGAGGTTCTGAACTCGGCAAAGCAGTACATCATTGCGAGACGCCTACTTTACAAAGCACAAGTCCGGTCTCACATGGAGTACTGCTTTCGCGCGAGGTGAATCGTGAACGATCCATTAACCATCGACAGACGAAAACCCTTAACTCCAGGCAGGACAAAGGAACACACTTTCTTTGTGTGTTCTCTTGAGTTCATAACGACCAATTCCCCGAGGAACTATTGAACTTAATATTCAAGTCAACTTTTCGATGTAGCACTACTAACGAAAGAATTACATTCGATTCACATCAATTACATTCATGGGTTCACGACCATTTATACCGCGTACATGTAAATTTTGACATGAATTGATTTCTGGAGTATTTTTTATATATAATATATAATATTTTTAGTACGTAAAAATAGGTACAAATCAAATAAAATAAGAAACACAACTTATAACTAAGGTTAGCCAATAGGGTGGGCCAGCTATAGCCGACAAAGTACAGTGATCCCGCTAGCGCTGGTTTTCAGCCGCTCTCTTCTTTGAAGCTGTTTAACGGGAATTGAGAGCCTTAGGAGCTCTGAGCGTTGCGTTGATTTGAAGTGTTTCCTCTGGAGTTGACTCCTCTGTTGTAACAGTGCAGACGTCGGATTTTTATGTGTATTTCAGATCATAAAAGTGTAATTAAATTAACGTACACACTCACACTCCCACACCAGGATTCCCTGTGTTGCAGGTGGCATGGACATCACAAATGCCCCGAGTACAAATATTTATTTGTCACATACACGTCTGCCCCGGCCATGAATCGCCCCCGCTACCAACAAGACTACCGTATCGTCAAGCCGTAACACGATGACTTTTGTCACGTTCAGCTTCCTTGTTTTCTATTATGTTTCTGGAAGTGATCTGTAAATTAAATAGTTAGTGAGTCGGTCCTTGTCATTATACAGATTTTCGCATCATCCTGGAGATACTTTGTAAGGAATACGTTCCCGTTACTTTATACTACGGATGGATACATGGATAGCAATTTATCTATATAAGCCAATAAAATTTGAATCCGGAATTCGTATTAGCTTGAATAAACAGAATATTATTAATATGTTATTTTTTAAAGAAAAATCCTTGCTCCCCCCACGGGAATTTTAGGTAGGATCGAAAAACAAATTATTTCATGTTTTAAGCAAATAAAAACTACGAAGTTGCAGTTCAAATTAAATGGAATTGTTTATTTAATTGTAGATTTTTATAAACTTTATAGCCAATATAATTTCCATTGGAATATTAGAGAAGTATCGTTTCAGATTCTCTTGAAAAATTGTCTTGTGTAGCTGTTATGTGCATAAAATATAATATATTATTGTATATGTATATTTATTATATATTCCATATACAGACCTTTGCATTGTTACTGCTTTATTTTACATATAGAAGAGTGACGGCTCTATTATATTTAAAATCGACAATTTTCTTCTGACCGCTTTTAAAAGTTCGTTCAATATTCAATGTTCGTTACTGAATAATGAAATGCAAGTGAAGGGAAGGAATAGCATTAACAGCACAGATCTCCAATATTAATTCTGTCGATGCAGTCCCTACGCTATTCTGAGCGCTCACTCATCCCGTGCAGTAATTCCGTTTAATCAAATTTCAGTATTTCCTTCGTAAAATTTACTGCTAAGGGAACTGCAATATTGCTTACAAAAATAACATCGTACGTGTAATTGGCACTCATTCTGATTATATTGAGACGATATACAGAGTATATTATTATAAGGAAATAAACTTAAAACCATATAAAAATACTAGACTAAAATTTACCTTCACATTTTAAAAGTGACATTTAATTTTTCTTTATATATTACCGATATCAAAAATTATGGAATCATCACCGACCCCTACTGAGTTAACTTTCAGGCTGATCGCGCATAAGAACGCTCAATCCATGTTTTATATCCTTTTTTCATGAGATTACCTGTGTGTAGCTTTACGTTTATGGCTTACTGTGTACTCATGGCAGACATTTTGTGACAGACAAATATTTGGTCCCGGGTCAGGGGTGTTTGTGATATCATATTTGTGAACGTCCATGCGGAGTATGAGTGACCTTTTGAGATAACTAATAAGTTGGTCTCAGTGATACCACACCACACTCGAAAGAGGATCGCTGTCACGAATGATTTACTTTAAAAAACCTAAAATAAAAACGAACGTAATTTTCTTAAGATAATTAACTTTCAATGATACTGATTTCTTCATTGCAAAACAAGTGATTTTTTAATTTTTTATAGCAAAATAAATCTAGCCGAGACAAAATCTTGAAATTTTACTATATAAGAAGAAATATTGCTTTTAGTAAAACTCATACTCGGATTAAAAATGCCAAAAACCAACAAGTATAGTACACGAAAATAATAAAGGCAGATAGAAAATCTAATTAAGAAACCCACGAGATCACAAGAAAAAAAATAAAAAATATATCACAGCAACAGTTAACTAAGCCACGAACGCAGATTATGCAGGAGAACTAGGCCAAAATAAAGAATGTGTAATTAAAGTTTGCGACTCCTTTATAAACTTTTTTTATTTAAATAGCCAACAAACGAGCAGAAGAGCCACCTGATGGTAAGTGGTCATCGTCGCCCACAGACAATCTGCAAGACCAGAGGTATCACTGATGCGTTGTCGGCCAGGAAATGACAAGAAAGTCAGAAAGAAAGTACTGGATCTGAAGCCCGTAGCGACGACGGTCAACGAGGAGTCGTTTGGCGACTGACTCAAGCAAGAGAGTAGTAGCTAGCCAGGTAGGCTTCACGAGAAGATAATAATACAAATATGTATATTAATGACTTAATATTAATATTGATAATGTAATCTTCACTCAAAACTAACACCAAAGAGGCTGCCTTCTGGCGCCTCTTACGATACCCTGTTGGACAGCATGGGATTGTAGGCCGCCCCATTGCGACCGAAACTGACTATAACCTATATTGATTATACCATGTATCAACAGAACATTAATGAGTGGAGGTGGAGGAGGCCAGTGGTAAGTTGCCGTTCACTGGATAGGCCGTAGTTTAGTGGCACATGCTTGAGGGAAACATTAGCATGAGCAAATGAGAGAACAGAGAATGCGGCTCCAACTTCAACATTTACGGGGGATTGAAATCCCAAGAGCGGTTTTCCTTGTTATTACGCCAATAAATACTTCTATTCCAAGTATTTAGCTTGCCACTTCTGCAGGGAGTTAATACTTGATATTCATTTAACCTACAGAAGTTGAGGAATAAGGGGCAATCAGAGGGCATTTGCTACTCACCAAGAGCTCACCACAAGATGTTTGGTGGCTTATTGTTGTTATTATTATTAATAATGTATGATGACATTGCATTTGTATAAATATAATATATCATAGTAACAGACTGCCCTCGCTTTGCTTCAGAAAAACTACGCCTTACGCACCTGCACTGTTTTAAAAACGGGTTTCATGTTCTATGAATTAGAAATGTATTGATTTATAACTTTAACATTAAGTGACGCTTCCTGCAATATATTAGTGAAAACCATAACGGAATCAGTTAAGCCGTTTCTAAGCTGAGCACGCACAAATGCACTTATATACGGACAAAAACTCGAAATAACTATTGGTTTGGGTTCTATTGCGTTAATAAAAGCCCCTAATTATATTTTTTTCTGATATATCCTTCATATATGGAAAGCGATCAGTTAAAATTTTCTTACATATACTCGTATGTAATATGTATGGATTCGCACAGAGGATAACTTAGAAGAATCGTAATATTCCCTTACAGTAGCAGACGGATGAAAAATCTCATGCGTTATACTTGCTCACTAGTAAAAAGATTGTTTTGACTTTGTTTTTTCTAATAACGAATGTACGAAAGTTAAAAATTCGCTGTGAAATCCATTAATAAGGTATTATGTACGGTTTTGCGTTTAAATCATGAATATACCAGGTGTGAAATAATAATTTACTAATAAGATATGTTTTTTTACTTATGCTTAACCACGTCAATCTACCGTTTATAATATCTTCAGTCTATGGCTTTACAGTATGCAGTAAAGACAGCTTATTACGTAAGCTAAGCTTTGCGATACACAAAGCAAGACGATACAAAGGAGAACAGGATTCACAAGGCGTCACAATGCAGCGCTGGGGAAATTGCAGACAGGTATCATGTATGCAAATCATGCTCACTGGTATATTGGAGACATTTCACGGTTAGACAATAAATAAACATGGATAGAATTAATGGAAGGATACAGAGAGTTGGTACGGACTATTTATAAAATATTCGAATTATGAGTTTAATATTCACTGCATTATATTTAAAGTTTAAATCTAATATGAATATCTAATGTATGAAGGTACAAATCAATTATCCTAGCTTAGCTTCAATGTAAGTCACTAAAGAAAATGTCAATTACAGGTCAAAACTAATCAATAACATATATTAATTGGTGGTCGTGAAATAAAAAAAATAAAAAAACAAATATAAACTAACGTCTAACCTTTTCGTTGGAAAGCAATTTATTCCAGGCACCTTTGATAAAAAAATATTTTAATCCATTATAAATTCATAAAAAGCAACATTTAGTTTTAGCTACTTTTGGCTTAGTTTTCTCATTAAACATGTGAGTTAATTAGTCAGGACAGAGGAGAACGGAAATTAGTTTTATGAGTTAAAAATAAAAATAAAATAAAAATATTATCCGTTTAAAAGAAACTAGGCAACATAATAGTTGCATTACAAACTGATTCACTACAGAGCAGAAGCAGTTGTCCCACACAATATAGTTTTGAGGAAATAAGAACCGGCTTATCACGCACAGAAATCTCTACGGACGTCACAGACCACTGAAGGTAGTACATATACATCATACAGTGGAATAACAATATTAGATATATTAACATACATCGTATTTAAATGGCCTTCATATGTTATGTTGCTTGATCACTATATTTTTCACTAAGCACAACTCGTGTTATCCTCTGTTACAGGGTAAAAGTGTTAAAAAGTTATTAAAATCACACAAACATCATACCCATAAACACACACGATATTTTTATCCTTTTATTTTTATATATATATTTATATTATTTATATATAGGTTAAATCCACAGCTATTCTAAATAAATAATTCCTTTTTACTCTCAATAAACTACAAGCCAATAAAGGATCTACATATTCACCGTCTGCCAATGCACACTTGGCCAGCGTGGCATAAAGCGTGGCGTAAAGCCTCGCATCACTTTTAACTAGTATACATGTATGTTGTACAAAATAATGTCAATATTTTACCGTTGAACATTTGATATTGATGTAGTTATAAACGTATACAAAAGGTTGATAAAAGTTTGACAAAAGGTTATTTTGTCACACTAGCACTCATTCCAACTACTTGGGCCAGTCTGAAAACCAGTGGCAGTTTGGAGTTGACTTTAAACAACCATATATCATAATATTTTATTTAAATGTATATGTAACGGTGTGTATGTGTCACATTGATATTGTATATTTAAAATAATTATAGTATGTCCTAAAAACTGGCCTCACTTCGCTTCCAAAAAACTTACTTAGGCTTAGGAGAAGCACGTACACCCTGTAGGGCTAGGTTTTTATCGTTATGTTAATGAGAAATACATGTATTTTATGGATTCATTGCAATGAAACGAACTTAAAATATGCAATGTCGCTTACTGCAATACATTAGTGAATTCCAAAAGAAAATCGGTTAGCCCATGTCTGAGGTTAGGGCGCACAAACGCACAGACACGGACAAAAAATTATTTTTCTACATTCTATTACGTTAATAAAAGCTTCTAATAACAATATTTTTCCTACATCTTTCATGTAAAGAAAGCGATAAGTTACAATTTTATTATCTGTATAGATTTGTTTTTATTTTTTATTAAAACTGAAATTTTATTATTTTTCCCTTTTAAGCATTATTTGGTAATTTTTAATTTATTACATTCGTCTTTTTTATTATTGTTATTTATAAAAAGTAAAAAGTTATTTTGTAAGAGAATAAGAAACATTCTTTTATATCGTTCAAAGCCGTATATATATATTGTTAATAATGGCTTTGTTATAAAAACAGTTTTAGTGGAAATTTATTAAGAACAGGGCCTGAATGTAAAATTTATTATTACAAAAATTATAATTATTTTATTGACTGTTAAAAATACGTATCATGAGATCTTTGTGGTATTGTTTGGGTTATAAGGAATTATCACACATTGAAATCGCTTCGGCAAACATTAGGCGAATATGAGGAGATGAATTTATCAGAAGAAATTCTTAAAAATACTATTTTTTATTCACGTGCGCCTCTGAGCAGTGAATCTATTCATTACGATAAATAATTTGCACCGACTTCACTATAGAACCGTTGCACTTTATGCGGCTCTAAATTGAAGTATATTCGACTGGCTCAGCAGAGCAATCCGCTTACCAACAGCGTTTACTGTATAATGTAGATATTGATTATATGTATAGAAGCCGAAATTCACTTAGCTCAACAGTATATATTTAAATCCTCCTAATTCATAGTTTAAGCAGTCATATTTTTTTATGTACATATTATGATTCCTCGAGAGGGTATGGAATCAAAGTGAAAGGATTGTATGAGATTCAAAAGCATGACATGACACCTCGTTAACATCTTATTTTACTATTCTCTTTTCAATATATATAGTTTTACAAACGCATATTAATATTTAATTAAAATCTTTTCGCTTATTTGTACATTTGCAAATATGAAAAGTTTAATTGATACTTGCGTTTTACTAATGCCAGATTTTAATCTTACGCTAGATAAAATATGTTCATTAAGTATATACTTTACTATCTATTGTAAAGAACTCCGTGTAATTAAAAAAAATAATATATGAGATATCGACAGGAAAAGCAAAACTTTTAGAAAACAGGTAATGCCGCAACTTGCTAGTCATTAATATGTAACAAGAATAATAGTGATCTAAAATCGAACCCTGTGAAACGCCAACGTTGCAAAACTAATAACTAGCAACAACTATATTTTTACGGTGTTAAAGTTAAATGCATATAAATTATTAAATAAAGTAAAAAAACAACTACCCATTGCTTTATTGCCTTCTATATCTTTATATAGTGTATAGAAATGGTGTGCAATAAAGAGCTAAATATAACTTATATATTAATGAGCGCTAAGCTGCTCTACAATAATTAAGTACTTATCGCAAAGTCTATCCAATGCAGGCACATAATAATATAAATAAATAGTACACTAGAGATTTCCAATTTCATCGTGTATAGAATATTGTTGGGTTGTAATTACTGCAGTTGTAGGAAACTTTGATGTTTTGTTAGCGTTGCGCTCCCGAACTTGGCTGCAGAACTCATTCTAGCCTTTTTGTACAACTGTACAAACCAATGAATTTTATCCAATAAACTATGTAATACAATAAATAGTTTTTAAAGTTTAAAATGCACGAATGAGTTTATTGGAGATCGAGCACATCTAATAGATACATTTTCAAATAGTTTTTTTTTTTATATGTGTATGAATTTTTATATGAATATAATGAAGAAAATCAAAATCATTATTCAGGAGAAGAATTAAAGTACATACTTCGGTCATATATTTAAAGTCACATTTACTTGCATGAAAGTCAAAATTGCAACACTTACGCAGGTTTTTAGTCTTGATCGACATATCGATATTTGGTGAACCGATTTCAAAAAGATCTGGTATTATCCGTATTCTTTCTTCATCCTTGAGCTTAAGCCTGCTTATGGACACCCTGTCGAACGACGGGCAAAGTAACGGCATCCAGTTCTTTATGTTGAAAACCGCTGGGTTCTGTAACACCTAAGTTAATTCTGACCGTACGCGGGCACAAAGTCGTAAGTTTTTTTACTTATCTTCTAGAATCTGTTTGAATGTCAGGTATAACTTATAAGCCTTCTTGGTGAGCTACATGTTACCAATTACAATCAAATGCCTCATCTGTTGATATGTTGGATGTTGAAACAAAAAAAAACATACCCGAAGTTTTACAGACACGTAAAATACGATTATTTGAATATCTGACGATAACTTTTCTGGTTTACGAATAACTCTACTTAGCATTCATACCTGACTCATATTATTGCAATATTCCAAACAATAAAAACAAGTTCTTTAAGTTAGACAAAAGTAGCGAGTGTGCGCCAGCCACAACTCGTAGGCCCCGTAGCTCCGTAGAAGTTTGCTACGAGCGTAGCGATTGTAGCTTCCTGTTTATTTTATCTTATTACGTCTCGCTCGCTTTTCGTTTCCGTTCAAAGTTTTGAAACTGCGGAACCAATTTTCGTGTAGGAGCTTATAATGTAACTATTTTAAGCTGTACATGTGAATAACCGATTTGAAGCATAGTCTGATACAAAAGTTTTTTAAGTTCTGTTATTTTCTTTGCGGTTAACTCTATTATAAGTGTTTTAAGTTAAAAATTTTATTACGCCATGCAATTGATTTTTTGTGGTAATAGCAGTTAAATATTGACAAGTAAAAATAGTGCTTTTAAACATACATAGAAGTACTTTTTAATGTATACAAAAAGGAAACAATATTTCTATACGACGTTTAGACAAAAGACACAATAATAAGTAAGAACGTGTATATTATTCGCAGCTTTTAAGAAATATAATAATTTAATATCGATTGTCCTACAGAGTGAGAGGTCGTGGGTTCGATTCATACAAAAGATGTTTGTTTTTCTCTTTAAAGGAAATATTAATATAAAAATTGTTTGTTCTGGAATCGAAGGTACTTATGACATATTTACTGTTTCTACCTACATAAATCTTCTAAAAGAGTTCTAATACATGTGTAATAACTAAACCCAACTTCATCTTGGTTGGAATTAACAGGGTGCTTCAGGGATCAGTCGTATGGAACTTTATGAAGACCTGACCTGGCCTGACGCGGCCCCAATCACATATCTCAATCCCACACTCATCACAATCCCTTTTTCTTAAATATATTCAAATGTATTTCAATTTACGTCATAAATTCATTACGAGTTTCGTGATCGTTTCGAAATATTTTAAGGAAAACATCTAAAATTTTCTTAAAAGCATCATCAATTTCTCGCAAAGTGTATTCAGTTCAACATTATGTAATATTTAATATACCACCAGCTTTCACGTTTACCTTTTAGAAGCGTATAAAGTATTCAGGAAGCATCAAAGACGAAGAGAAATAGGGGGGCTTTGGTCTTATGAAATTACTAGCTTTGAACAATTTCATTGAACAGCAGGCGTAAGCATGCACTGATTTGGTTGGATATAATTAGTGTGATTTTTATAATCATGGGGATATTGCAATAAAAAAAAAAATTGTGGTAAAATGGAATCTTTATAGGGATCGCTCACATGTTTGACTGCTAGGTTTGTTTGTTTCAAACAAATAGACTTAAGTGACCTCATTAGAAATATGCCGTAAATAATATAATTTTGTTATTGATGGTTTATTTTGGGATTAAATTAAAAAGTTTATGTGATTGTCCTGTATAATTTCACGTGTCAAATGTAACCTAACAGTCGTATGACAGTCGAAGGACCAGTGAAGTACTACTACTACTGTGCAATAAAATCTATCATAATTGGGATAAAGACGTGTGTTACAAAAGCCGTTAGTCGATCTATGTAAAGTTTAGTGCGTGATAATCTCCTCAATTAATTAAAATACATTAATTTTATTTTTAACACTGGTTGCAGCAAAGATAATCATATTTGGCCACATATTCTCTAAATTATAAAACTAAGATACATTTTTTCAACATATAATTTGAATTTGGAATTATGTCACATAAAGTTTCAAAGATGATATCTACATATATGATATAAGTAATAAATTTTGACTATTAGATAAAATTTATCACTCATTAGCTTCTCTCTCCATTCTCGGAGCCAAGGTTGTCACGACCGTAACGTCTCGCCATATGCGTTCTTTCCACTTGAAGTTACTAACCGCACTGTAATCCCAAAAGAACTATTAGTGGTGCAGTGCATAGCGGTATTTTTTTTCACTTGGATGAATATAGACCAACCTTCAAACAAACTTAAACGTGAAATGCGTCTACTTTTATCGAAAGCAAAGAGAATAAACACGAACGAAGTCGTCCTCGCTCTTGGTCAATAATCACACCCGCCATATTGTCGATGCCCGTTGATGGCAGTGACTATTTACCGCCATATTTCGTATATGCTCATACACCAACCACTAACATTAACCATCCTAACAATTTTTCTCACTTTAATTACTCTAATTCAGATATTGGTATAATGAAAATAAAATCTGTCGATGACAGATACTCCCTAAGAATGGATATTAGAGAATCTTAGTATCCTCTGACAGCAAGATGAATGAAAAAGGAAGTTGAAATGTTTATTTCATTCATTTAGATATCTGGAAGGCGACGAAAAGAAATTCCGTTTAAGTAATAGGTATTTATGCATACAAATATACATCTATACTAATATTATACAATTCGCACTCTCTAAATAGGTTGAAAAATGATATACAATATATATATTTATAATGAAATAATTGTTCAACCCGAACGACGTCGGGCGCGCCGCTAGTACCATGTACAGGCGGTTTTTCGTTATCAATTTTTTGGGGTCCTCATCGTCTGTATCATACGTAACAGGAAAATTATCCTGACAACCACAGACTTCGCCTTGCTTCCTCTTTGAAAACTTCATAAACATCAAATTAAACTAAAGGAAACTGGAATTAATACCTTTCGGTTACAGTTTGCTGAAATCCAATATTCTCTCATTAACAATTAATTGAGTGATATTAAAAGTATTAGTAATCAAATTTACATATAAAATAAACAAAGTCTTATAAATATACTCGTAAACTCATTGAACCTCATTTTAGTACAAGCAATTTTACCTAGGCCAAACCAGTAGATAAAAGAATAAGAATGAAAGAGAGAGAAAGAAAAGATAGCATAAATAGAACATATAAAGAAATAGAACTAAATCGATCGTGTATATTTTATGTCTTTCGGTAGTATTTGAATTTCATTTGTTCTTTTCGAAATCCACTAGATATATTAATTAAAAATATACGCAAACACACACTTGCCCTAGCAGAGTGTACGCATGTGTGCGTAAGAATAAGAGTACACACGTAACTGTGTGGTAATGAAAAAAGGCTGAAGCGGCTGTCTTTTCTAATTTTACTCCGTGGTAGCCGAACGTGCACCGACGTTGTAAAAACCTAGCTAACACTATGTTGACAAATATATTGCCTGATGACATCACTTTTGTCGACCGTCTAGATACCTTCAAAATTAACTGTGGGTGATGGCTTATAAAGAAGACGTTTTCTAATTTGGTTGAATTAATGACACGGATAATTATCATTTTGAGATAATACAGATCAATATCGTTTGATTCATATAAATATTAATTACAGCTTGTCGCTACCAAACGAAGCACCTGCGACAACCAACAACAGTGCGAGTGCGACCGGTTAGTAGTGTTGTAGTGCATAAAAGTCGCTGCGAAACAACTTACCTATTTAATACCTGCCTATTTTCTCGAATATCTTCTAATATTGCACGTAACATATAGAACGTACACTAAGTAAGACAGGACTGCTAGTCATCGTCACAACTTACTAGCAACTTGTTCCAATCATACGGCTTAAGTTATACAGAATCCTTCCAAAATCCGCCTTCAACGAAACCTTTTCAATCGCAGCGCAGCAGGTCGCATCGTATGCAAATCTCAAAAGGAATCGATTTGGAGCGATTCAAATTTGAATCCCTTACCGAACTATCCGACATCTTCAACGTAAAAAATCAATGAGTTCTTTAGGCAACGTTATTTCATCATATTACGGAACAAGTTTATTATATTCAGTATATCGCCGAAGTCAGACCTATTAGTACATATTTTCTTTACGTTTGAGTTTGATAATCATCAATAGTCATATTATTTAAAAAAAACTAATCAACGAACGGACAGTCAAGTCACCAGATCGTAATTGGTCACCGTCGCCCATCGACAACAATGACAGCAAAGTTATCAACGACGCGTTGCGAACCGAAAACAAAGCAGGAAAGCCGCATCACTATTCGTCCTCCGACACTGCGACTGAAGCACGTATACAACATGCCAAGGTCATTTCAGGAGAACGGTGGTAGCTAACATTGCAGGCAAAATATGTATACTACCACACCGTGACGTGGTAATAGCGTCAAATTTGTTACTTATAATTCAGTCATTTACTGAAAAGTAATTAGGCTATATTAAAGAGAATTTATGAGAAAGGACATAGGCTACTTTTTATTGCGAAAATAGGTGTTAAAATAGGCGATGAAAGTTTGTATGGAAGTTTGTCAGTTTTGAAGTTAGACATGAAAATCGGTGGTAAGCTTTTTGGTTAAATACTAATTAACATGTATTACAGGATTTTGAAAAATTTCAACCCTTGGTAGTCGAAAAAGGGGATGAAAGTTTATATGGCGTCTTGGTTTAAACTTAATTTGCATAAATACTGTTAAAATAAAGATTTAGGTGTTTTTCCATTTTTTGGTATTCATCGCCAGAGGGTGTAAAAGAGGGGATGAAAGTTTTCTAACAAACGCATACCGAGTCGAAAC
>DWPT01001117.1:0-19879 GCA_018251895.1 Agathymus mariae mariae
ACGATAGGAGTATTTTTCTGTTTCATAATTGAGACGTTTTGCAGTGACCGTAAAGGACGTTATAGATTCCAGCATATTACTGTAATAGTATATTTTATTTGAGTAATATACATACTAATATACAATAAAACTTTAACCAATACGACAGCCTTGGTCGACGATTCATATTTTAATGTATCGCTACTACGATAATTCTGCACTGAATAAATCTAATTCCGTGATATATGACGCCTTTTATCACGGAGAGTGTCAACGTTCAGCCCCTCACACAATGAGATACGTCCGATGCTAATGTACTGACACATCTAGTCATTGTACCTACCGCGGGTGCTCCGCCTTTGAGTGTGGTCCAAAAGTGATATAAATAATTTAAGTAATTTAAAATCTTGACTATTTAAAATGATATCGGTTTCAAACAGGCCGATAAAGTTTTAAAAACTATTAAACTCTATTGTGTAAATAATAATTTGGTTAAATACACTAAAGAAGAATTATGAGTTAAACATTATTATTAATGAAAATTATGTTCTTGAAATGTAAAGAAATACCAAATAAAAAGTTTTATTAATTATTAAAAAATATCTGGATTGAGAAGTCAATATCTTAAAGCCATAAATAATTATTTACATAAACATTCCCATACCCCCACCCTCGTACTAGGATTACCTGTATTGTTAGTGGCATGAGATTATACAAATATGTCACATAAGAAACAATTCCGTTAAGACCTTAAGATGTCATGACATCATTATACTCTCATTAGAAACAAAAGTTTCTATCTGATCCTCCTGATAAGACTTTCCTAAATCAAAGTAAATGATAATAATTAATTTCAAACATGGATGTGACTTTCAAAAAACAATAATCAGGTAGGACGCAAACTTCATGATAGGAGTTTTTAAAAACGACTATTTATATAATGATATATAGTTAAATAAACATGCACCCTTTCTTAGGGAACGCAGTGTAAACGATGTCCGTATTTTATTAGGGTCGGGCCATTAGTCGACCTGTTGCTTCAAATTTGTGACGTCAACTTTATAGCCTGATTATTACTTTGGGGCACCTACCACCGACGAAGGTTTCTGTATTATAGGGTATACATGACGAGAGGCATTATAAGGGGTTTTTCCAGTGACTGAAATACCCTTGATTTGGAATAAAAGAATCGAATGTAACAAAAAAATACGCGTGTGACTTCAGCGTAACAACATAGCTCTCTGATATTTAAACAAGAGATATCACTTCACTTCAGCCCGTTGTTTGATCAATTTATTCCGCAAAACCTCAAATAGCCAATCTTTTGGAATACCACAAGATACATTGAGGCGAAATTGCACAGGAATTGCGTATTTTAATTTTCTCATCCCATTTCTCTCATCTGATGATTCGCGTTTGATGAATACATTATTCCGATGTGAATATTCCTCCCGTACAGACCATTACATCAAGAGAATGGTATACTCGTCCTTTTCGGTCATCCTGTTCGATTTTAATAAGTCCTATGTATGAATAGACTCTCATTAACGCATAAATAACGTGAACTGGGATTCGTAAATGAAAGTAAAAAATCATTGTTATTTACAAAAATAATAAAAAATGATTATTATTTCGATTAGCAACGTCCAACCAGGCTAATGTATGATGGATTGCTCCTCCTGAGATTGTTCTTCGAGGCGTTTCATGTAATAGATTACTTCTATACGTGTCGTTGGTCTGACACAAAAAAACCAACAATCTATACCAACAATAAAACTGTAACAGGCCCGAATCTTTCTTTATTTTAATGTCAATACTAAGAATACTTATCGCGGGAAATATTTCTGGACAGGGATTATTAATTTAGACTAATTTATATAACCCCCGACACAGATATAGTGATTCTTCTTTGAACCGCTTCTGATTTTTATTTTTCTGTAACACAAAGCCATGACCGACATGTTGGCAACCGTAAAGTAAACGAGATACCTTATATTACTGGCTTTCGGATAAAGCGCCCGAATCAAATGTACATTTTACGGTCGATTTTAAAAGGAGTTGGTAGCTAGTCAGACGGGCAAATACCTTACTTACCACCATGCAAGTATCGTCGGGATTAAGCTGGTTGGTACAGTACCAGTGCCTCCAACAAGGTGAACTTGGTGCCCTAGCTAAGAGTATGTCCATTATTCAGCAGGACGCGCCACGAGCAGGGGAAGTTGGTTTAGGTTCATGGATGAATGGAGCCTTTTTTCTTCGATCAATACACCTTATTCTTAGCTATGATTCAAGAAAATCTATTCAGCTATTTGACACACTCCAGCTCCTTTCTAGTAACTTAAGGGATGTCAGACTTTTTAGAGGTTATTTACCGGGGGTTTTTTTACTCTATGATTATTATATGTGATAGGTAATATGCACAGTCATCATCAGTCAGTCATCTGTGATTGAAATTGATGTAAAAATATTTAGATTGAAGATCCATTTAAGATTAAGATGTATATAAAAAACCATGTTGAGCCTACATTAATAAATAAATATGTAAATAATTCACAAAATACGGGTCGTTGCCAACTTTAAGTTCTGCTGAAAATGGAAATTATTTAAATAAGTTTTGTTTGTACGCCTGTACTGGCAACGGGATATCCAAATTAGAGTAAATACTGTTGGCATCTGTTCAGATTTGAATTTAATACATTTAACCAGCTCAGTACGAATGAAATAAGAATTTGAGAGTACAGCTCTTATAGATAAATATTTTATAAAATCTGAATGGCTTTTCATGTTACGTTTTCTATGTCCGGATAGTCCGATAAGAAACTGGTTTAAAGCTTTATTATTAACTAGCAACGCGTGGGTGATGTATTTAGTGTGACGGCTGTCCATGGCCGTTTTGTGCACTCGTTATCAAATTGACGATCTGCTCGGTCAACTACAATTAAAATTGAAAATATTAATTTTCGAATCTGACATTTTCAGAGTTCTCAGTGAGACACTATTTATTGTTTATTTATTTATTAAGACGTTCACGTCTTTAATCTTCTAGTGTACAATACTATAAGACATTCGTTATTATACAGCACTGTAATGTACATATATTACCTATACTTATATTCGTACCTAGGTAACCAAAAAACGGCCTTAAAGTAACGCAACATAATAAAAAGCAGAAAACTTTTCTCAACTTAACACAGTAAAACACCCACGAATCTTATTCTACCTTACGCATATCATCAAAATTTCTAACCTGTTTCAAGATTTTGATAATCGCATGTGTACAAGTACCGTAACGAACTTATAACGGGTGAAACTTTTCCAAATTGAGTTCATTTATGCATTACAGATCCCTCGGCACGAATTAAATCCATGCGTGATCCAATTAGCATATTAATTAAGGTATCAAGAAGCCTTACGCATTCAAAATTGTGGAGTAATAAGAATAGAATAATATGTCTTCACACTAACTCATGTAACAAATTTGAATGTAATTAAAATATTGATGTTCAAGGAAGTTGAAGTTCGGTAATTGAAAACATGAAACATGAAATAATAATAATATTTTATTTAACACTCATCTACCTCACAGAAGAGAGAGGCTTAGTAAGCGCAATCTTTACCTTTCTATCCCACATCCGATTTGAGGAAACATAATTTTTTATAACTAAAGTTGCACAGAAGTTTATATACAACATGAATGAGAAATAAAAAAACAATTATTTATGGTCATATTGTAAACGTCAAATATGTAATATTATCTGCATGTAGTCAAACAGTCACACTGAATAAAACAGGTATACGCAATTATTATAGTAGTTTATAGTTTATACTCTTTGGTAGAAAATTTCTATATCGTTCTAATAAAGAAACTAATAATCGACAGAGGACAACTGCTTTGATAAGATTTGGTCTCATCCCATTAGCAGTCCTTTGCAGACCACAAGGTTCTTTATTATGGATATGCCACCACACTGGTCCAGTGAGGATTAGTAGGAACGCAGACGATATTCAAAAGCCACGGCTACCACTTGATAACATCTATCAGATAATAACTATCCTTCGATAATTGAACGTGGCCTTCAAAGCAGGTTAGCACTAAAAAAACCCACAAGCAGACTAAATCAAGTTCTAAATCAATCAAGCTCAACAAATTTAAGTTTGTAAAATAGTATAAAGTAAATTTGGGCATTAATTAAAAAAAGCGTAGAAACGAATTCTTTCAAGTTTTGTAATACTGAAATCTAAAAGTTATGGTCATTTCAAAACTATATGTATGTGTGTATGGTAATAAACCCCAGAGATTAGCTTACAATTTATTCAGAACACTGAGTTGACATTTTATAGTCGCTCGAGTGCACAGGCTTTGTAAATTTAATATTGACATATAGTTAGGGCTGCCACAGTATTCTACATTATGAAAAATAACGGCCAGTATTAAAACTTTAATAAGCTCTAAAAAGTCAAATTAAAAATCCTGGATTTAGCATATGGTTTCCACTGACATCAAAACAATATTAAATTTGCCATCTGATAAAAACTTATTGTCATATACGAAATCCAAATTTGTAATTAAACATATTTACACAAAATACTATATTTATTTAAAAACGAACAAAAATACACGAAAAGAAACGGTAAAGAACTTTTAAATAAGGACCTCATAAATTATTAATTTTTATGAATATTTTTTTGCTTGAAACTCTGATGTCACGTTTTCCTGTAATAACCTAATTCAAAATGTATACATAAAACATTTCAGCTTATATTTGTAAAATAGATACTAACACCATAAACCATAACAACCCCACTGCTGGTCTGTGGTTTTCCATCACAAAATAAGGGATAAAGATCATAGTCCTCAACGCCAACCAGGCGTGGATTGAAAGATTTCACATTCCTTTAAAAACATAAAAAATTCTCAAGTTGCATACTTGAGAATTTTTCATAATGTTTTTAATAATAAATTGAGTATTCAATCGTGTATATACAAGTGATAAATTAATTCTAACACATACAGAAACTTGATAAGTACTATGTAGGTGCAGAATCCTATGTCAGCTGTGCGGGAGGTCAACTTTCAAATGATTAAGTCAATACTGATTACTGGAAACATGGCTTCAAATGACGACGGTGTTGTTGCAGCCCTAGTAAAAATTCTTCGACGTCGCCAACTTGCATTTCTGTCCGTACCTTTAAATTCACCTGCATATTTCAGTTAACTAAAAAACCAAACTTTAGTTTATTTAACAAAGGTAACATTTTCGTTACTTATTTTCTTGTATCAGGGCTATGTTGAGGTAAAACTGGAAAAGAAGAACTTAGAAAATTGTGGTTAAATTTAAAAGGTTGTACCTTAAAACTCTGCGAGTTATAAAAGTTGTTGTTTGAGGGAGAAATAAGCTTCGTTTATAAACTTTTGACAGGTTACTTTTCGTTTCCTTAAAAAAATAAAAGAATTTACAAAAGATATGAATCTAGTAGCAGTGACAGGTTAGTGCCTTGAAAGTCAGTCTTCACAGCCGAAGATTTTTTTTTTATATTACAAATAGCCGACAAACGAGCAGACGAGCTACCTGATGGTAAGTGGTCACCGTCGCCCATGGACATTCGATTTGAATACTGCAAGCACCTTAATTTTATAAAGTTATGACCTTAACACATGTGCACTAGTAAATTTGTACCCATAACCACAATTAAGTTATATTACATTTATCAGAAATAAAGGTTTTATTTTATAGTATGAAGTGATAACTCCAACTCATGTTGGAAGTCGAGTATCACGGGTTTTTTTTGCATCAGCGTCATCTGAAGTGAGTGGCAACAAGGTGTTGCTCCAGTGAAGATTTGATTACTTATCCCCTGAATCATATTAAACCAGATATTTCTGTCGGTTGTTCAGTCCCAAGCGCGCTCTTGTGGTGGTCTGCTCTTAAAAAAGGAGCTCGGATAGGTCCGAAACTGGTTGGTTTCAACCGGCGTTGACGTGAGTAAGCCGATTTACGTTATGTATATTCAGACAAAAAATTCGTATCTTTTAGTGTTAAAACAGATATTTCTGATTCGCCCTAGAAATCTATGGTACGAAACATTTTAACATTATAGACCGGTTCTTCATACTTTAGGTATGGTACTAAACTCTATAAGGAGTATTAAAATCGATGTATACTTAAACAAGTCTTGTAAATATTACAAAATTACAGTGGTATATGAGCAGTCTGCTTGAAATTACCATTTCCTCAATTTATTGTAACAACGATTCCGCAAGCAAGTAAGGTTGAGTCTAAATTTATGATTAAAAACAAATGAACAGCATATCCCGAATAACTGCGAACGTAAAAAAGTCGCAAATAGAACCATGTCATTCATCAACGTCTAAGGGGAAAGGCCTACATTAAATTTGCATATTTTACCTAAAACTTGGCACTCCCGGTCTCATTTATAATTCTGTCATATTTGTTACTTAGGATTACTTAAACCTCTTTTCATCAGGTATTCAAAACGCCAAGATCTGGTCAGATTGTTAGTAATTACAGCAGGCGTGTCCTGAGACCTTTAAAGGTTTAAATGAGAATACATGACGATACACATTTAACTAACTGCTTGGCTCAGGTCTCCTCTCAAAATGTGACGGCCTAAGGTGGACTATTGATTTGAAAAAATACTTTATCATTAAGAAGAAGGAACGCTGAGAAGGACTTATTAGCACATCCTTTAAATCAACATGTCACAATTAAGTACTAAGATTCTATCAACGTTAAACCGATAAGGGCACCATCATTTTTTAGCGTCTTAACATTGATATATTCATGTATACTCCGCTGCAGCTAGTCCCAAGCCCGGAAGAGAAAGGAGGAGGGTGGTTGGAAGAGACGTAATCTATCATTACACGTTACAGCCGATGGGTGTCGAGTGGCAGTAAGTAACCCCACAACTCCTTGTCACGTCTGAGCTTGAGGTTAAGTTGCCTGTTGGCCGCGAGACACACGTCAAATCATCTCTAAAGGACTGACGAAAAAAGGAGTGTGAACTTACCGTGCTAGTGATCCCATTAAAAGAGCACTGTGAAAATTTACATACAAGATACGATATCGCTGGACGATCTGACTATAACACTCGGCGCCACCCAGAGTCCGGGTTGGATAGTTTGAAATTAGTGACCTAAGTCCCTGAAGATTTGAAAAGTCAGGTTTTTAAAGGAAGAATTTCTACAAGCTACAACTCTACGAAAACAAAAACCACCTCGATACGGGCAGATCGTTGTATTAGAACAAGAAAAGGCCAAGGACTACTCAAACCAGGAAAACTAAGGATTGTGGAAATAGGGTTGGAAAATTATAGCCTAAGCATATTCGGATTTAACGAGACTCACATACGTGAAAACACTTTAGAAATGTGGCGCTGGAAAAAATGCTGCAAATACTTACCACCTATAGTCAAATAATTACTTGTTCAGACGAGGTTCTTTACCACCGGCGTTAAAAGAATTCTCGAGTACTTCGGTCATGCCGTGAGGAATAATAAGGATAACTTACAAAAAGTAATGATTACCAGTAGGATCGAAGGAAAGCCTGGCGAATGAAGCCGAATACGATGGTACGATCAGATCTGGATATGTATTGACACCACTTTCCACAATAGATTAAGGCACGCCGATAATACATCCATAGACTATGCACTACATATACCTTTGAAATTATTATGGAAAAACTTTGAATACGTCAATTTATAAAGAGGTTGCTTAGGTTGGCTAATTGCCAATCGGTATAACACAAAATGATGACGCTTGGTGTCATACCCAAAAATTTACTGCAGAACGCAGTTCTCTTTTCGTATTTGACAAAGCTTGCATCATATGTGACCACTCTACGCCAGTGTGGATTAGCGACGGAAATAATAATCAACCCAAGTATCTAAATCTCTTATGCCGTTGTAAGGCCTTCGACGATTCACAGACATAAACCGGTAGCAGCTTTCCAAAGCTCGACTGCGACCATTAAACCTAAAATATTATTATAAGCCTGTTTTTATTTCTTCGCCGACTGAATAAAGTAAAAAAAAATTACAAGCAAATAAATAGTTACAAGAACAAACATTACACGAAGTCCAATAAAATTACATTTGACCGATTAATAACTACGTTGATGGATCCTATTATACCGTAATACGTTAGAGCAGTCTCATTGCAGTCTGTTTTTACGAGAAAATAGGTTTGAAATTGGACTGACTAATTCCCCCATTTATGTAGATATACTACATGTACCCACATCTTTGAAGTTTCGTAGAAGGGAGGCTCGCTTGGAATTTCTGATTCGTTTCCTAATTTGGTTGTTACAATGAGTTTAGGAAATTCGTTTTACGATTTTTGATGTTTTAATTAAGTAATTTGTTTTCAAGTTAAGCTTTAATTGTAAGAGGAGCAGAATTCGCATAGCGACATTGTTTTCCTGTACTCAAATACTGAACTGAGCTTCCTTCTAAAATAAAAGTGTAAAGTTAGCACATATAATAATGATAATGACATTGAATTTCAAAATATGTCATTGCAAATTGTTCGTATATATCAACGTTTCAATAAATATCTACCGTAAGTGTAGGATAATACTTTTCCAGTTGTTAGTTTATATTTGCCAAAGAAAAACTGCAATTAATAAAATTGTAGTCTAAAAGTTTAAAACTATTTACGTAATATCTAAATATAATTAAGTGCTGTTATAATAATTGTCTGTCTGCGGATTTATTGTCTCGATTTAGCTACGAAGACCGTGAGTGGATTTTCATGTAAGTTTTATGGATAGTACTGGATTTCTTAATTTAGAACAGGATCTATATTTAATTTAGATATCTCAAAGGGTTATAGAGTTGCAGATCACATCAAACAATGAAACAGTTTAAGATAATATCAGTCAGATTCAGTCAGTCAGTTAGTCATCATCATCAGTAGAAACTTCTATAGGTTTCGTTATTTTTTTTCCACCCGGCACAATTTCTTTTTGTCATTTCTAAACTGTCGCGGTGTAGTCCTTGTAAGAATCATATTAAAGTTTTCGAAATTTCCTAACGGGCCTCTTTAGCTCAGTGGTAGAGCACTGGTCTCGTAAACCAGGGGTCGTGAGTTCAAACCTCACAGGAGGCATATTTCAAAAACTGGGTTATAACTATCCATTTTGTTAATATTAGTGAAAACGTTTTAAATTATTATTTTATATGTTAAATCAAAACTATCTTGCAATATATACACAGTGTGCATTTGAGTAATAAATATATATCATATATAATATATCACAATTACAAATAACATACTAATTTTTGAAATAAGTCACGGTATAGTTATTGTCGCAATATAAAGTTATATGCCAATATTTATTGTAGCATAATCTATTAATATTTTTTTATCGAGGCCGTATAAGTTTATTTTATATTTATGGTTATTTTATAATTTTAATGTACATAGAGTTTGTTACCGATGTAACGGCCAGAACATTTTTAGGGGTATTTTATGTATCTGTAACTGACAAAATTATAAGGAACTTATATTAAATATTTGTAACTAATATTAAATAGAGTTATGCTAGCAAAATAAACAATAAAAGTAATATCCACATTCTATTAACTGCGTAGTGAACGAAGTTTTACTACTTTTTTTGCAGGTATTGCTATAACTAAATATATTTCTAATTGATTGAATTATTAAAACCGGCCCCAAAAACAATAAGCTAAACATATCTATACAAATTTCAAGTAGATACGTCCTGTAGTTAGTTTTTTGATAATCACTAGAACCTAATCCGTTTAAAAGTTTTTGCGTGATTGAATAACAAACTTAACACATTTGTAATAGTAGTTCGATAATAAATAAATATTTAATTATTTATTCGTTCTCAATCAATCTGCGACTTGGTCATATATTATCGATTTGGTCTTTATTAAATTTTTACCCTAAACTTATATGGAGTTATCTACTTCCGAGATTATTACCATTCCCTTCTTCAAGATATACCATTCGTATTGCATTGCTGAATTTTAAAAATTTTATTTTACGTTTAAAGGTTTTAAATATTAAATTCTTTGTTTCAGATAATCAGCCAACACGTAAAAGTAGACGAAATATTGGAATGTTAAATAGTGACGTAATCAGATTGATTTCTTTGAAGGATTTTTTGTGGTTCTATCAATGAAATAAATATAAAAATTAATTCATAAAATTTAATTCTCACATATTTATTTTAAAAATCTTTCTTTATTATTTTTTGAAAATGTTCTGTTATTGGTTGTATTTGACGAGCGTAATTTTCTACGCTGGGTTTTGCGGCGCTAACTACTGCCGAGATGCCAACCTTTGCTGCCCTGGAAGAGACAGTTCGTGTGTCGTCCAGAAAGCTCATCAGAACGCGATTATAGAAGACTTGACGGATAAGCCATGCTACTGCGACCATGCGTGTTTGAAGCTTGGTGACTGTTGTCCTGACTTCAGAGAGACCTGTGGAGGTAAGTTAAATTGATGTCATTCATTATCATCACAACTGTCTCTCACAATATTATTGGCACAAAAATTCTCCTAGATATTCAGACAAAAAACTATTCGTTTAGGCATTGTAGCTGTTACAAGGATCTTGACCAAAGAGACAATATGAAAAGAGAAAATATTCTTTTAACATTCAAAAGAGCGCCGCGACTGTTGTTTATTCAGAGATCTTCCTACACTTCCCTAAAAGACAAAAGGAATTCCCGTTCCGTTAAGACTAAGGGCTGCATTGTTCCTACACGCCGGGTGTTGCACAAGAGCTGATGAGAGTGTCTGACTCGGGAATTAAGACACTACCTCCAAGACGATGAACAGACGAATAATGAGAGATGGCAATATGGTGATATTACTCTCAGTATAAAGGACAGGGATAAATAACGCGCGCGCTTAAAATAGAGCAAAATAATAGCTAGCATTAGTTTGAAAATTAGTCTACTGTTAATTCTGTAAATATCTTACAAGTACTATTATAAAAGGATTTAATATTATATATGCATGGGTTGCAGGATTTTTGTACTGAACACGCTTGGTCGAATCGCGTCACATAAATT
The DNA here is from genome assembly GCA_018251895.1 of Agathymus mariae mariae. Classification (NCBI taxonomy): domain Eukaryota; kingdom Metazoa; phylum Arthropoda; class Insecta; order Lepidoptera; family Hesperiidae; genus Agathymus; species Agathymus mariae. Next base: position 11,050 of record DWPT01001117.1, read on the forward strand.
TTTTTGCCACTCGTGTTTTAGCGAAAAAACTTTATTTCATTGTAAAGTTTAATTGAAAAACCTTTTTGGAAAATGTTTTTCCGAAAGAATTTTATACTGTAAAGAGATGGGTTCTCTGTGTGTTCTGTAATATATAGGTAGTGAGAAAAATTCTGATGTTCTATTCCACTTAACAACGGTCCATATCTGTCAACGTACATCACGTTGTAAGACCAGATTGCGTCAACACCACGTGAAAACCATCAGATGATCTGCAATACGATTTTCATAACTTCGTATATGTAATCTATTGAATTAATTTTCGAATCAGTGTTTTCGTAGTGCTATTACCTGAGGTCTTTGAAGCAGGTTCATCTTTCGTTGACTGGCAATTCACTGGTGGAGCTAGTGGTCTTACGGATGTCCTTGTGCACCACTTAGTCTCTGGTGAACTGCTTGCTAAGTTTTTTACGCATATGTAAGTGAAATAGTTTCTTTTTTGCACATTGAAGCAATAAACATACGAGTATAAACCACTATATTTTCCGAATGTATGAATAAACATCGTTAAATAAAAAGATGTTGTAATTTCGATCTCCATTTTTCTAAGCACAGTTGTTACGCACGCCATGATACATGGATTATGTTATGAAATATTAAACTCTGCAAGGTAGCCCATACATATCAAATGTTCAACAACACCCAGAAGTTTCGCGTGGATGTTATGGCGCAGGAATGACTAATTAAAGTAATCACTTAAATAACTTTACATCATAAGAACTTTTGACGTGACTTTTTAATTTACAGAATGGCATTTGGCATATGGCAGTATTGAATTTTTACACATCTACTCACGAAAGAATCACGCGTTTTGCAAAGTCTAAATTTGATACAATAAGTATAGCCTTATTCCTGGTATTAAAGTTGTGAACATCACTCTTCTTAAGAAAACTATCAGAGTATTTTTTTGTTTCTAAATATTAATTTTGCATAATTCTCGCTTTACGAAGCCAGGCAGCTGGAAGTGCTTAAATTAAATTTATTCAGAAGCCGCTCTGTCCGGTGGGTAAGTAAATAGACCGTTTGAAAAGTTACCTCTTTGGTGAACTTTTTGTTTGAAAGCTTTGGATCTCTAAGCTATACTAATAAAAGTAACGTAGGATAAGATTTGTTAGTTAAATAACTTATTATAAGAATATATTTTTTATTTCTTATAAGAATTTCTTAGAAAAATTTTAAGTGTTTTGCCTCCAGAGAAAATTCAGATTTCAAATCGATTAGGGTAGATAGATATCTGTGTGAAAAATATATCAATTTTTGGTCTAGGGTCGTGGGTGTTTATGTAATGTCTCGTGAGTTACATGTGTATTACACAAGCTATTCTAGTGCTGAGGCATGAGGTTCTGTATGGTATTTTTTTAGATTTAGTTTTAATTATTTTCAAAGGCTGAAATTAGACCGACACTAGAGTCCAGCAAAAAATGGTATTCAAAAACATATCTGTACTCCGTTTTATGCCGTTTTTTTAAAAAAGAACAATATAATAACTATCTCACATTCGTTCAACATTTTGTTGAGGGTGCCTCTAAACCCATTTTCTAAGCACGTTGTTAGATTAAACTAGATTCTTTAGAGACCCGTCTTACTGTCGACTGCAAGCGATCTAACAATATATTTCTTCATAAATTGCTTAGTACAAAAAAATTAGACCTTACAAGGTTAGAGCAATTATATAGCAGACCATGGATCAATCTTTATGACTGACTACTGAACATTCCTCCATGCTGCTTTAATGAGAATTTGTTGATGGGTAAGCCTCTAAACCCGATTTACGATCCTATCCTGACGACCCCATAGCCCAGTTGATAATGACCCTGCAAGCCGTGCAACGGGTCCCGGATTGGATTCCCGGCTGGGGTAGACATTTATGTGGCAGATTAATGTTTGTTCTCGGGTCATGGGTATTTGTTATATTTGTCATGTCATTTTTGTGTATGTCCATGCCACCCGCAACACAGGGAAACCTAGTGCGGGGGTGTGAGTTTACACAGTTAATTATTATTATTATCGCTCATTGGGTATTGTCAATGACCACCTAGCATTCAGTCCCTGATTCGTTTCTCGCCGAGCTAGAAATTTAGAAAGTATTTTGCATTAACCTTAATTGTGTTTGGTTGTTCCATCCGTGACACAGGGCTTTATTTACTAGTTATCCGCTCTTTCTCGCTTCAAGGAACATGATCCTTCAAATATAACCGATAAGATTCTTACTAACTTCTTCTCAGGGTATATGCTTAAATCTCCTTCGTGAATAACAAATCTTTAAAGGTGATGATAAACGCATAAAAATCTACACATACATGATAGCATGTTGTAGCTTGCTTGCCAGCAGTGAGAACAGTAACTTCGAGTCGGTCCTATTATCTCTTATAATGATATGTGAGCCGTTTTCTAGAAATGCGAGGTACAACAGAAAATAATTCGCTTTTAGGAACCTTTTAATAAAAAGCTAAATGGTTGGTTGTTATGAAAAGATTCCATATATTTTTATGTTATATTGTTACGTAGTTACTAGACGTAGCCTTAACCCACGAATAACCAAATGAAATATTCTTCCCATTAAGATCAGATCAATTTATCTGCAAGTAAGATTTGGCAAATATTTAATAAATCAAAAGATATTAAATAGTATTATGGATAGAGCTTACATAATTTTTTTTGGTAAGAATTTTAATAATGCTTGTTACAGTAAATTTTAGGGAACTCTTCAAATAAATCAACTTTAAAATATATTTTACATCAGGGTTTATAGTGTTTCAAATAAATATCAGATATCAGAAACAAATCAGACAGACGTGCCTTAAAAGCAGTTCTATCTCAAATAATCGATGTATTGCTTACAATCTTTGAGAAAATGACAATTAAAAGAAGAAGAATAGAATAAAGAAGGTATTATTTGCAACAGACACAAATTAAATTAATTCCTGTACACTACTTTATATGACCGAGCATTTTTTCACAAGTATGGTTTTAAGTTAATGTAAGTCAAAGACTGGTGTTCTCCGTCACTCCAGATTATAACAGGTTTGCCATCACCCCATGTCACATCACATTCTCATAGATTATCTCTCTGTTTATATATTTAATAACTTAATGCTTGGCAACGAACCCACCTCATGGTAAATTGTTATGAAGTCTAAGATAATATAATAAAAGATCACACCGCAGTAACTTATAATAGTTTATTTCTTCACTCTCCTCTTGAACACTCCCACGTCATCAGTAGGCAGGAACACAGTAATTATCTGGAAAACTTTACGTCCCGGAACATTGATCTCTCCCCGCGAAACAGGAAATAAAATTAAAATGGACTAACTCAAAAGTTTCAAGCTGTTAAGAACAAAGTTAGCAAAGTCTTCACTGATTCTCTGCAGCTATTGCAAATATAAATGTTTCTTATTAATAGAAATAAGAAAACCGAGTGTTTCAAACAAAAAAAAACGCAAAATAAAATTTGTTAATGACTCAATAAAAGGGATAAACCTGTGTGTCATATTTGCAAACGTAAGGCTATGTTGTGCTGAACGACGCATTAACAAATATTGTTTTCTTTCTTTCTTTTTTAGATCATTTAAAGTGAAACGAGGGCGGTAGAAATATATTATTTAACCTAAAAATCCCCGCAGGATTAGTGTGGATCAGCTCACGACGGTCCGTTAGAATGGAAACAAAATGGTTAAGTTTGAAACAGCCCCGAGTATATTAGTATTCCGTATTATACATATATTACATATGAAATACTGATGCAATCTGTATATTTTCCATTTCCCGTTGAAAAAAATACAATTACAGATACATCACGTGAAACACTGTGAAAAAAGTAGTCTCCCCCGCCCATCCCAAAAAAACACCTTCCATAATTAAAATAACTTATGGGACCCATAAGTCCGGCGTTGAGTTATCTAAATGTATATAATTATGAACGCGTAGCTACCTTAAATATTAACATGCAGTAGTTTTGGAGAAAAGTGCCACTAATCAATAAACAGACCGAACCACAAATAATCATAAAAATATTGTTTATCAAAACATATTATACAGAACCCTAGAAGTGTGGTAATAACATGCAAGGCTTGCTAGTTAATTGTATCGTAAAAAACCCACCACTAAAATACTTGACACGTATAAATTACGGTGATTAATCTCACTCAAAAGTGCACAGTAGGCAAACTGTACTGAATATTATAAAATTATAACGAACGAACTTGAACAGCTGGGAATTAATGAAAGCGTGGTCGGGCGTGGAATATACATAATATTTTTTGCATTATGCGTACACACGCATAGATAATTTATATCTTCCTGTGCCAGTCTTTGATAAATCGTGTCTATTCGTCGTTGACTGGCCCATTGCTGTTGTTTCGTGTTATATCACGTTCGGTTCCATGTTAAAGTCAGAAATATTTGGTCAGAACTATTTTTTGATGGAACAGCGCAAGGCGATACTTTCTCTCTCCGAAAAGACTCAGCCACTATAACTCCTGTTTTATAAAATAGAATCAGTCTAATATTATAAAAAAAAACTTCGATGTTTATAGCATTTCTTTAGTAATATTGTTGTTACTGGTTTAATAAAAAAAGTTATTAAGTTGTAAAATCAATTATTAACATCAGTCGAAACTGTATTTTTTATGCTGTTTTACTTTGTTATTTACAGCATAAAATAATATTATATTTCTTTAAAAATATTTCAGATCTTATTTCATGCTATAACTAAAAAGGAGGGTAAGCCAGGCAGTTCTGTGATTGAGTATCTACATAAATAAAATGATAAAGGTCTGTCGTTGAACGCGAATCACGAAAAACAACTGGATATATTTCATTTTTTAAACACTAGGCGGTCATGTAAAAAATCCTGCGGTATCTTGTTAAAGTTATATTTAAGTGTATTTAGCGTATTTAAAAAAATTCAATTTAAAAAAAACACGATTTCATAAACAATACGTGTTCAACGAACTGTTTTTGTCTTTAATGTTTTTTTTCAGCTGCACATAAAATACATTGTTATTATATATAACAATGCAGACGAAGTCTATCAGCTAGTTATTGTGTGATGCACAGACCAGCCACCTAACGAGCAAGGTCTCGGTGCTATTACCTTGTTAGTTATTCGGTTAATTGAACCAGCAGCAAGCAGTGTTGGTTCAAACTAAATGACGGAACTGATTGCAAAATTTCAATCATATGTTATACAAATCATAATATATGGAAAAAAACACAAAAACAAATAATCCCTATTTTCCGCGCCTCTATTTGATCAATTTCCGAATATCATCATCAAACCTTGACCTGATTGAAACCCGACACGGTAGCCTCAAGCAACCCTCGTCTCGAAAACAATTACAGGAACAATATTAAAAACGACGGCCACTGTAATATGATCCTTCAAATAATATCCAGTACTTGAGCTTTGTTATCGATGAGGAGTCCAAAACTTTTTATTTTATTTATGTATCTGACTATTATCACATAAATTAACATATAAATTATGTAGAATATTGGCATATTAACGAGTTATAATATTAAATAATATTATGGGTTAATATTTAATACATACTTAAATGTTTTTGTTGCCACTGGAAAAAATACAACAGTTTGTATTGAAGCTAAGAGATTATAGTTATTAATATTTTATGTGTTTATGTGTAATAAATATAATAAGTTTTTAATTTAAAGAAGTCCGAAAAGCCGATTTCTAAGTTAATTTAATTAAGTATATTTAAACTGCAAGATAAATACTACCAATGTGATAAGTTTTGTCATTATCACGACAAATAAAACGACAGACAGATAAATAAATAAATTGAGACGTGCAGTAAAGAAAATCGTTGTGCTAACAAATGATGCTGCATAAATTGCACGGCGGGAGAATGTGCACGACCGTCTTTTTTTATTATTATTTTTTATTATACATATTAGAGGTAGGCAATAAAGGTTTCGGTGAAAGCAATGGTAGAGCTAGTATTGAACTGTTCTATATTTAGGTATCGAATAGAAAAAGAAGAAAGTTTAGTTTTCGGAATGTCAGTGTCGTATCGAGGGAAAAATTAGCAAAAATTTTAGAGAGGAAGATTGTTAAAAGTTAAATGCTAGATCTAACCATTGCCGTCACCGATTCATCGTGCATCTTGGTTTTAATTCAACACGTACCAGAGAAACCCAAGAACACAAGTAGGAGATGGTCCAACCAGCTATCGATTCGCAACATTTTTTGGTTCAAACAACATACGTGAATGAAACAACTCTATATTATATCCGTAACATCCCTATAGTGTACCATCTAATAATGTAATCAAATCTATTATGGTTACACAAATATTGCCTGTATTTATAATTTAATTATTAACAATTAGTAATTTACTTAGTAAATCAAGTAAATTATTTTAAAGACTATAAAATAAATAAGTATACCTATATTTTATCGACAACTTTATCGACCAGTTGGTAATGACAATCCTGGCCGGGGACATTAACAAATTAATGTTCGTTTTTGAATTTTGAATGTGCATCTTTGATGTCTTAATCTACACATAATCTAGGTCTTACTATGAAGGTACGTTTTTTACCTTTTATTTGTAGGTAATTGATCAGCTTAGTGTTTATCCGTTAATATGTATCTTTACATAAAGAAATAAATTGAATTTATTTGAACGAAGTTTCAATATTAATTTTATCGATATATTTTGTAATAATGAAATCCATCCAGCGAAACCTATCGATTTTATTCTGCAAAATTGTCTTTGTGATATTATACCAGGGATGTTATTTAGCTCCGTAACCGTAACCGAAACTATCGGATATCCGAAATAAAAATATATTCGAAACCGTAACGAAATCCATTAAAATAGTTTCGGATAATTTCGGATAGCGGAAGAGCCCTTTGACAGATTTTCGCAGGGCGATCCGATATACTAGCTGCGTCATTCTCATTTTAGACAGTTTTTATTATTTATTTATTATTTAATTTTCGCTTCGGAAAAACTATCTTACGATTAAAGATAGCATCTGCATTTTTTGGGATTTTCTCGTTCTGTGAATTAGAAATACATATATTAATTTATAACTTTTTTATTTATGGACGGATTGTAATGAAACAAACTTTGAGTATTAAATGACTCATACTGCAATACATTAGAGAAAACCAGAACGAAATCTGTTATACCATTTCTGAGATTAACGGGAACAAACGCAAAGACAAAAATTCTAACAACTTTTGTTTCGGGTTCTGTTGCATTAATAAAGGCCCGTAAGTCTTTTCTTAAACAGCGTTCATGTACAGAAAGCGATCAGTTAGAATTTTATTATAAGTATTGATATCGACATAGATTTTTAAAGCTATTGTTTTGTTCTTTGTTTATAATACTGAGTACCCACATAATAAATAGAAATAATGTCAAACTGTTATCTTGTAAATATATTATATATTTTTTCCAATTCATAAATCATCCAATATCCATAACCGAAATTACCCAAAACTATCGGATTATCGGAAATAATTTTATATCCGTAACCGAAACCGGTAAAATATAATTCATATATCCATATCCATAACCGGATCCGAAATATTATATCCGTAACATCCCTATAGTGTACCATCTAATAATGTAATCAGATCTATTTCAGAGGAAAAAAGGAAGACAAGTGTTGAAATATATGCTTAGTACACTATATTTCTCCATAAATCAAACTAAATAAAAATTTATATGCTACAAATTTTAAACGCAAGCTTTGCGTGCCATGTAGGAGTACGCATAGCCCAATATCGTGCAGTTACTCATCACTCCTATGCAAACAGCTCTCGGGACCGCCTTTAATAGTTTCCTATCTAAAACCCGACCTCCGCTAGAATTGACTGCCTAACGCGCATACACGGGCTAACTCTGGTATGCTCCGATTTTCCGGCATTTTTCGAAATCTAACAAAGAACTACAAACTAAATACAATCTAATTACGTTTCACGAAAAATTCTAACGTTGAATACTACCACTGACAGACAACCGTAACAATGACTAAGGTCCCAAAAAACATGAAAATACAACAGTCCGTGTATTGTTCATGGCCAGTTACAATCCTGCTGACAGTCTACTATTGTCTTACCTGACATTTTATTTAAAAATACTCGAATTAAACAACTCTACACATTTTATTGTACTACCTTAAACTTACCTTACCTTAAACTTCAGGTAAGGTACAGCGCTGTAGGGGTACCAATTTAAAAAAAAAAAAATTTCTTTTACGAGTGTAGTAGAATACTAATTCTATTTAAACTATAAATTGCGCAAAATTTCTCAACGCTCACATTGACCTAGCTCGCGACATGGGGTGTTGAGGGCTCGGCGTGAGCGAAAATAATGACGTCATTAATGACGTTTTCACTTAGACCACAACGACCGCGATCGTCAAGTGGAACGCTTTTTGGTACGTTTTGGGCATTTTGAACAGCAAGAGGAACGCAAGATAAAATTACTAGCTGGTCGTTTTAGTACATTAATATTGTCACTGATCACAGAGACATCGCAACAGTCCATATGAACAAGCGCAGGTCAAAGGGAAAGACGGGTGGGTATGAAAATTGTAGGAAATGGAAAAATCGCGACAATGTAAACAAATGCCGTGACATATGTGCCGTATTTGTTTTGTGACTTTTGACGTTTCACTTTGAACAAAATGGCGGTCATACCTTCCAGTTTAACTATGTTAATGACATTTTATGACTTTAAATCAGTGATTCCCAAAGTGGTCTATATCGACCCCTAGGGGTCTATGACAACCTGCAAGGGGTCTACGTCAG
>DWPT01001118.1:0-19878 GCA_018251895.1 Agathymus mariae mariae
ATATATGAAACCGTAACCGAATCCGATATAGAAGTTTCGGATAATTTCGGATAGGGGCAAAATTTGAATAAAACGCTAACGGCCTGTTTTCGTCAGCCGAGCTGATACACTTAGTCACGTCGGTCTATCTTAAAATTTTTATAATTTAATTATCGAGGCTAGCGTTTTTATGTGACTATAATATCACATAATACCTAGAAATAAACTCAAACCTTTTAAATACATTATATATTTTTCCCAGTCGTAAAACACTTAACATCCATAACAGAAAATATCCGAAACAATCGGATAATCCGAAATAATTTCGTAACCGCAATCGAAACTAAAACATTATTCATACATTCGTATCCATATCCAGATCCGAAATTTCTAATCCATAACCTCCCTTGTTTAAGATAAACTTTCTAACGAGTGTATTCTGGTGAACAAAATAAAAGCCGTCAGCGTTAGAGCTTTCTTATGATGGTCGCAGTTTTTGTACCATCCAACATGAGCTCTGAGGATTGTTAACCTGCCTCATCGTCAAAATATCAATAGTAAAATGTTTTTACCCTATTGTAAGGTTGTAACAGAAGTTTGGTATCAAACCATGATGAATGTTCAATTGGTACTACTTTATTAATGTGTTACACATAAAATTTATAGTCTTACGTACACACTTACACACAACAAAATTATTGTACGGTAAATACAAACAATACTGTAGTGTTAATACACTAAAAAAGTAGGTACCAAGATTTAATAAGCAAATGTTTGTTCTTGGTTCTTGATTGTTTGCGATTTTTTATTGGCATATAGTCTAAGTGAGACTAACTATCTAGTTTTCCTTAGTGCAGATCTCACGATATTTATTTTCAAAGTGGCTGCAAGTCATAATCTAATTTTAAATTTTTATTAGAAAGGGAAATAGCTTGAAATAACAATAATAACCAAAAAGCACAGGTATAAAAAATGAATATTTTTTGTCGTAACAAAACAAAAATAACTATAAAACATATATCTGGCATGCCAGCATTTTACACTTGTAAGAATTATTAGTTAACTGCAGCTAACTTGTGGTGCCGATTTTACGAAACGAACGTGTGTGCGCCCATTGTAAAAGTTTACCCTCTTATTTTTTTCTAAACGTGCCAAATAAAGTATCAAAAATATTAAGTATCATTAAAACACAGAGATGAGATGAGAGACATATGTCTCGGGCCGTGTTTAAAATAAATTGAGCTTATTTAACGGTGGCATCGAAGCAATCGTCACGAACTATGTACGTTAATAATAAATATGTATATTCAGCATAATATTTTTATATTAATAGCCAACAAACGAGCAGACGAGTTATCTGATGATAAATTATTACTGCCGTTCATTAATTTTCTCTATGCTAAAACTGAGGAGCTGACGGTCAATGAAGGAAGCGAAAAACGTTCGTTATCTCTGTCTGACACTCCAACCAAAACACGTTCAAGTCATTTCATTGTTGATTCTAGTAGGAGCAAGCTTAGCGTCAAGATAATACCTCAGTATGAACACCGTTGAAATTAAGCAATCTATAGAAAGCCCAGCTCTTTTAAGGCTTTATATAAATTGGTTTTGACATTATAAATTGATATCCAACGCAGGTCCTATCTTTAAACCAATATTTTAGAAGCTGCTCAGTAATAATTGTATAATGATAATATATAACGGATATTGCGGCGCTAAATCCATATATCACACTTTTGGATATTTCAATGTGGGTAGATATTGTTGATGATATAGAAGCCTAAATTTAAACTTTTGAAATTTTTTTTTTGTAATAACAATAAAATACTTAACTAATTTAGACGATACTTGGCACATTTTTTACTCATAATACATCTGGGTGTTAAGAGAAAATGGTATTTGTTTCTGCGGATTATCTAAAGCGAAGCGAAAGTAGTCGTTTGTTTTGATAATATACAGGTGATGTGTGGCAACATGTTGCGTAGATCGAATTATAATATTTCTTTCTTTAACCCTGTACTAATCAAATACTTACATTTATTAAAATAGCTTATTTATTCATATATTTTCGACATAATTATGTCAATAATGCGGTTAATGTTATTGACATTAAATTATTGAAGGAAAATATTCGAGTAAATATTTTGTCCAAGTCAATTAAACTTATCCGGTACTCCGTTCTGTCGTAAATAATTATGTTCCCGGAAATGTTTTTAATTGGGAATTAAGGATTCGAAAGTTTATATTTTGAGACCGAAATTTTGCAAATGTCGACTCCTCTTACAGCTGACCCGAAGAATCCACAGGCTAGTTTATATTATAAACGGTATTAAAATAAAACGTGACTCACTTGTGTTAACACTCCTTTAATGTAAATGTTACAATACACTTCTACACTTTCACACGGTTATATTATTGCGAAGCTTCTTGTCCAACGTCCAAAAACCGACTCCCTCTCTTTCCCCGGGCACCGTTGCCTCTTTGTACACTCCATGAAAATACCCTCTCTACCGAAAGCTTGTGATTGGTTGAAAGAGCTGGTCGTTTATTGGCCGTTGTTGTTAGAAGTCAAACCAAGTACTAATTTAACAATAATAAATATTATTGTTAAATTAGTACTTGAAATTAAATAGTTATTAATTCTCTTATTTTTATTTAATTATAAAGTTAAATAAACGGTGCTTTAATCAGTGTTGCTGACAAAGTAACCCATTGGTTGACATACCATAGGTTATAGCATGAGCTAAATTTTATACATCTACAGAAGAAAACAGACTTGCATCAACTATAAGATGCAAAGCAATGCCGCATCTCATCCTAAACTGCTAACTGATAATGCCATACTCGTCAATCAACATGGCAGTCGTACTCAGGAGGGAAGAAGGGCGGCATTGATTTCACCATACAGCGATCATATCTTTTTGGATCGGTTGTCAGCAGTGGGTCCAGGCAATTGGCTGTGTAACCATCGACATCAGACATCCTTGTCGTTTGGTTTACCAAGGGGGAACATGGAAAAATTGCAAGTTACCCTTCCAGCATGGTCGGTCTTCGGGAACAGCCAGTCCTGACGCTACGGGTTATAGTCACCCTGAAAGACCAACTGAGCCGTAAGTTATCGATGAAGGGCTTTATCAGCTGCCACACTGTGTGTTTAAATAAATAAGTTGTCTGGCGTACGCGCTGTTTCGTTACCGTAAATGATCAGGATCTTTAATATTCTCGCCTGCCACAACAGTGACGGATATTTTTAATCTGTCGTGCCGGCACAGCGGTTAGGGAGTTCGTGTAAAACTACCGGCGCGCGCGCATCAAATAAACCTAAAAGTGAAGTGTGTGTAACGGACTTGAACGCTTTTTCGTAATTAATAATCATCAGGGCAGTGTCAACATTGGACACTGTGATCGCAAACATCGAGGTGGAAGACCATCGAAGGCGTACACCCAGCAGACCAGGTGTGTGCCGTGCATTTGCCTAATCTGTTGTGGCCTACAACAAACCATTCCTTTTCAATTCATTTAATTGCGTTTGCTACACACGCATACTTCTTCACGAAGGTAAAAGTTGTGTTCCATAGTGTAACCTGGATAATCACGCCACGCTGACAACTAATCTACATCTCGGTCAAGAAGAACAAATGCGGTCCCACAATCTCTAGATGGTTGTGGACTGATGCAAGCCACCTATTTCCGTGAAAAACACATTCAACGAGATTCCCCTCAGGTGCAGCCGCTGCCTACAACTTGGGCTTAGCGATTTCGATCAGGTATTAGAAGACGCATCGGTGCATTCACACGAGATCCTCAAGCCTAATCATGTGTACCAGATGATAACCGACGGAGTTTTCGTAGGATAACGAGAAACCTTTCCCATGAAAGCTATATTTTGCATATTTTTATATTAGAAAAATACTCGTTTACGTATTCTATAAGAATTCTACTAAAAATATTCCTATTCAACATTCGATCTATGAGTAGTCTAATATTGAATTCCCAATATACTTCACATGACTTCACGGTAAGTTGCTCAAAAAATGTACTTACCTCGCAAATTCGAGTGCACAGGTACTAGGAATGCAGCATCTCGAGAATGCAGCGAGATGGTTCACGAGGTGCGTTTATTGCATTTTTGAGCGCAGCCCCTAATACGATGTATCACCAGCCTTCCTGGCGTCGTATAGCCGACTGAGAAATGTTACTGTTGAGTTCTTGGGTATTATTAAAACAACCCGGATTCTCCAGAATAATCTGTGATATATTATTAAAGCAACCCGGATTCTCCAGAATAATATGTGTTATACAAATATTACTAAATAGGTCGAGGGCAAGTTTCTACGTAACAGAAACTTCTCTTTCCGGCTAATGGAACAATTTCAAGGACGGGTAGCGTTTAGTTTACTGATATTAAAATAACACGTAATTACTTGCTGCTTTTAGTCTATTCTATGCAGAGAAAAATAATAGGGCGTGTATACAAAATCGTTCAAGTGTGTGTGAACCTACTGGTAAATGTTATTATTGTCTGTGAAATGCAAATATTCTTTTTTGAAGTCTTCACCTACACGCAGAGCCAAACCATAGACACAATTTGATTTATATTAGTGTTGATATAAATAAAGTCATATACATTACCACGATATCTTTTTAATATCTACTTAACTAACTCTACGGGAGGCGCTGCTCGTAAATGTATTTTGTTACTCCGCATAAGCGTATGAATTGTAGAGTGTTTTGCTATTACTGTTGGCCTCCTTGACTAAAGTACTTTCTGAGACATATTGAGACCCTTGCTTAGTCAATAAATGTATATCAAACTTTTAAAGTTTTATAGAGTTTAGTTAAAAGGATACTTATACGTTAAAGCACCTTTCCGAAACGGTAGTAGAAGCACAAAATGACATGCATAAGTACATTTACATAATACCTACATGATTAAATGATTTTGAATTTTTTTTTTATTACGTATTATAATTTACGTCATGTTTTCATCAAAATCTATGCAAAATTTATGTCACAAGAATTGTATTTTGTTTTTGGATTTAAATGTCTATGGATTGAAACCAGATGGATTCGTTGCTTTATCGTGATCCGGGAGAGGACTAACAATCACCGAAATGTATCATTTATCGTATTATTACTTACAACCGTCGGCTTGTTGAAGTGATTGGCATGTGTCGAGGATATACAATATTGAGATAAACATATTTAGAGCCAAGACACATAAGTCACATTAACGTCTATTTCCAGTGGGAAACCAACTCGGCATCCTTTTTTCGGTGGTCAGGGTTGGTAACAATTTATCTACGAAGCAGTCGGATACATATAAAACGATAACAATAAAGGAGGATAAAACAAAGGATATTTTGTCTGAAATAACAATTTAAGTTATTATTAAGAGCGTCTATTACCAGATTAGGACAACAACAGTCGGACAGGAGTAATCCCGCGGCAAACAAAAATAAAGTCTTTGTTAAATAACAACAAAATGTTAATAAGCGTAAATAAAACGTGTTTCGGGAGCGCCGTCCTCTTGGCGAGGACAGTGGCGGTATTAATTGCAGTTCCCGAACTAAACAGTTGTGCGTTTCAAACGGAAACTTTTCCTGTTATAATATCACTTTATGGAGCAGGATGGGAGCGAGAGCAATTCCAAAGATATTCAAATTATACGAGTTTTAATCGATTTTGTCACATACTCTATCGGTGTAGCGAGCAGTCAGTGTGTATGTCCGGCCCGGAGACAACCGCAACCAATTCGCAATAGAAGTTTCTTTAACGAAATTATGAAGATGTTAAAAGTAGTTATTTCTTGTCAAAATTGGTATGTTCAACGCAAAATTGACACTGAGTGAATGAATTATTAAACTATTGGATAAATTCTCTCAACCAAGGAAATGTAAGAAAAACTTATGTATTTCGAAACTGGACTACTAAATCCGGGATATTTTTACATATTCCTGGATATTAAACTGTCTATAATATTTGTAGTAATTTTTCCGTTCGTTCGTTCCCTCGTCACTTGCACCACACACTTTCACGTACACTATAGAAAAATTAAAATCAACAAACAGCTTGCGAGAATTAATTTGTTACTCCTCCCCCCGAGTTGCGTGTAAACTCGACCGATAAAAATTGTTTACGGAAAACATTTTGTTCGTTCCACATGAGTCTCGTGACACGTGTTACAGTGATCGTGTTTGAACGAGTTTTATTTGACTGTGTAACGACACAATGTTTGTCTAGTGGCGTTCGGTAATTGTATACGAGATTTTATCGTTTTTTCTCCTATAAACTTGTATTTTAATTTAGCTCGGTCGTAGTGCTGTCGACACGCGTAAGTTATTGCGGTTTTTAGTATGTTGCGAGTACGCATCAAAAAATACTATAGGCGCATTGATGTATTAGCGGCCATGGAGAACCTAAAGCTACAAAATTTATGCATCTGTCTAATGGTCAAGTATAGCTTAACTGCACCCCTATTTTCTGAGGCATATCTTATGTATACCCAGTGCTAAAAACCCACAGACAGACACGACGGTTATGAGAAATAATACTTTTGATGATACGAAACATCTAACTATCGCGATGCGCACAGAGACGACAAAGTTCCTTAATCTAAAGTGGGAATTAACGTTAAATATAAACTAAGTTCTAGTTCGTTAATCTCACAACGTCGGCGGCTTAACGAGCTC
This sequence comes from Agathymus mariae mariae, assembly GCA_018251895.1. Classification (NCBI taxonomy): domain Eukaryota; kingdom Metazoa; phylum Arthropoda; class Insecta; order Lepidoptera; family Hesperiidae; genus Agathymus; species Agathymus mariae. The sequence continues at coordinate 6,672 of DWPT01001118.1, forward strand.
CGACTGACTCCAGCGACGCACTGAGCTGATGAGACACTACTTTGAATATTATGTCACTTCATATTTGTCGTTCCTATTCAATTGGATTAATTGAATACCATTATAATTTATTAGTGTTAACTGTTTAATACATGATCGATGGCAGGCTTTGACCTCTTTATTCAAATGTTTATCGTATATATGTAATAAGCTATCGACAGTGTTGAGGATAATCTGGTAGGTGATTATTACTGGTATAATTACTTGTTTCGGATGGTAGCATGTGGGACCTGAATTCCATCGTGCCCCACGAATCAAATATTAAATATTGTCAGCTGCTTCAGTAAAGTAAAATGTCGTAAGGATATTCTCAAACGGGTATTCTGTCCTCGGCCAGTTCGATGGACTTTATCATCTTTACGGTCATGAGCAGACTTAGATGGTTTTCAGTGGTGCGATAGTTATGGTTTTTGTTAAAATTACTACTTGAGATTAGTCTAAAATTAGACTTAAGGCTTGGAGTGGTGTAACATTTTCACTTTCATTTCCAACGCACGGAATAGCCAATAACCACTCAATGAAACCGCTCTCGAATAGCGTAGTCGAGTGCACTTCGGACTATGATGAGAGCTTGTCTCGCAGGGTGCTATTAATGGGTTGAAACTAAATCTTTATTAGAAATAAATAAATAAATCAACGTTTGTTCAACACATCTCCGTACTAGGCTTACCCGTGTCGAGAGTGGCATGTACGTACACAAATATGACGTCACCAAACTCAGCATGACCCAAAATTAAACATTTCTCTATCACGTAAATGTCTGTTCCGGTTAAAATCCTAACCCGGGACCCCGCGTCGGGCAGGCGGAGGCACTACCGACCGGGCTACGGGGCTGTGTAAATAAAATTAACTCTATTTGAGTATTTTTCGGTGTTGAAAAATTTCTCACATATCAGCAGTGGAATTATTCACGTTAAACAATAATTCAATTCTAGTCCGTTAATCCTCTGGTTTCGGTGGGCTTCGACTGATTTAACATCTTCTACATCTTTATCTAATAAATGGCTCTACAATGATCCAATAAATTGATTTGCAGAGCTTGGGTGCTGTACTTGTACTCGGCGGTAGGATTTTTACCTTCCTTGTTAGCTGCCATCATCCATCTAAAATGTAAAATTTGCTTTTCGTGTTTCGGATGTCCACGGACAGTCGTCGCCACTTGTCGCCAGGTGGTTCGACTTTCTTTGGTTTACAAACAATGGAACGAACTCTTAAACACACTTGAGTGCTTGAAAAACTTACTTGAAATATAAATATTTAGTATTGGTAAATAAGAGCATACTTATTAACTTCGCAAGCATCCCATGTGGCTTCCGATTCGTTTGCGCAGAAACACTAAAGTTTTATGTCTGGTCTTTAATACTCTCCTCAGTCCTTCAACACCTATCTATAAGAGCGATTACTGTCGCTATTTCTTCATGTAGAACCCATCTCAAATCCTGCTCAACGTCCTTTCACATATCAGCAGTGGAATAAAAGTTAAAGAATAAAAGTTGTGCGAACACTTACTTTTTCACTATTACTAGAGTAAGTATTTTATTATTATAAATATCCATACGCAAGCAAGTCTTAACTAATATAACATAACACAACTAGTTGAGTATGTGCGTAGTAAATCTAGCTCTCGGTTTGCTGATGACGGACCAGCAGCAGTGACCAACCGTAACTAGAACTGCGTGAGGATCATTACGGGTAGGGGCTGGGTGGGGGCATTATTGGGAGATATACCTCTCGAATATGTTTAAAAGATATAAACTCTATTATCTAGACCTGCTTCTCTTTCTCTCGCACATTTTTCATACTAACGAGACGTAGCCCATCTAAGGCGGAATAACTCTTGGAACTTGAATTCCGAGTTTTTCGCAATGAAGCGGTAACTTCTTGCATCTTAACATCCGTTTGGAATGAACGCTGAATGAATTCTATGAATACATCACCATTAGAAAAGATTCCGATTCAGGTTGCTCCGCGGGAAGTTTAGTGATGCAAAGAATTTGATTATTCCATTACGTCTAGACCAGGGCCGGATATCAATTGCGACTTTGACAGCTATGTTTTTTGTCGTTACAGTTCAGCACTCATAATTTACATTGCCTAATTACAGACATTGCCTATATTAAGAATCAATAATTTTGTTGGCTCAGAAGGGTAATTTACTTCTGAAAAAGGATAGAAAATTTCATAAACAGTAATTATGAATCGTTTATACCTCACATCAAGTGAACCATAGGTATGAAATAAAGAAAGACACCATCCTTAAAATCGAACTAAATGTATCATTATTCCATTTGGTTTCGAAATTTTGATTATTTACATTGTTTCTAAATTACGCGTAAAGCTTTGGACAATTGATCCGATAGTCAGGGTACGTCGCGACAAAGCCGGCCAAGTTTCCGAACTCGGGCGGCCAAGTTTGACTCCGTGCCTCCGTTGATTCTGTCGTGTGGAACTTTAATTGCCCTAAGACACCCGACAACGGGGACCGTACTTAGATACAATTTGATACGACTTGCGGTTGATGAAGGTTTTGGTAAGTAGATTCGATGTAAGGCGCTCCCGATTGCATTCCCAAAGTATAACGTTGTTGTCTTACAGTGATAGACTGAAAGAAGTATTGAGTTAAGATACATAAAGAATTCCATATCACAGAATACATTACTCATTTTTGCTATAATAACAGTGTGCTATTTGAACCCTATTGAACAAGGAATTGAATTGGCATTTGAAAAAAGTGACTGTTACAAGTTAATATTTTATTGATTGATAAGTATATGAATTTGTACAAAATTCTTAAATAACAAAATATCGAGCAACATGAAAAATCCTTAAATATACGGGCTTGCAAACAATCGAGACGAAATTTCATTACAATTTATATAACTCGATATAGATCAAGCTGTCGCTTGGTCAATTTTGCCTTTCAAGGGTCGATGTTATGTGCTTTATCTACAAATATGTTATACGACAATATCTCAGGAAATAAAAATACTAAACATACCTACTAAATGTACGTATTCAAAAAGTCCTCGAACAAAGAATATTGTTAACAAGACATTACGAATATATTCGTCTTTACGAACCTTATCTTGTTTGCAGTAAACGCCGGCAAGCTCGCTCTCGAGTTGCAAATTAGATCGCAAGTTTGTTCCCTAGTCGACTGTCGATGTCAAAACAATGACTGAAAAAAAATGGACAAACAATGAGGATCACTAGTTTAGTTAGTGCCTAGTATTTTTTCAATCTCCTGATAAATATTGATTTTAATTGTAACATTGTGGTTAGTCACTTGTTATTGTTATTATTATCATCTGACATGTTTTTACTAGAAAATATAAATGGTCAATTACATCTTCCTCCTTTTCTTGTTTTTATATTTTTTTATTCAATTTTAATCAAATATTTTATGTTTTGGACATGGTTCCATTTTTAATAAATAATCCATATAATTGATTTATTTAATACATTTGCATCAACTAAAGGCCTAGTAATTAAATTGTTTACTTTAGTCAATAGTTGATAATAATCTCATTTGATGGTAAGCGGTGACGAAGACTAACATGTTAAACGCATTAACTTATAAAAGCATATTCACACTCCTCTGAAGATTCCCATATTCTATTTCTATATATTATTACATTATCTTCATCCGCTAATCCGGTATTTTGCATCGCACGTAATGAATGACGATGCAAACCGCGATACCTTTACGGGTGGTACATTCACAATGTGGGGATAGATACCCTCCGTAAGTCGAGTTGTTCATTGGAGGTCATTGTTCAAGGTCGATGGGGGAATTATTACGATAAAAACAGATCTGGGTCACCAATTAGCCCCTTAGGACGCCTCTCTATTGAGACAGACAACGCTGACCTTCGGCAGCACCAGTCTACATGTGACAATAGTAGATGGGATAAAAAGCTGTTTCGATGTATCTTTACACCAACACCAGTTTCTTGGCAGTCGCCAAGTCTTGGACTCGATAAATCAACCAAATTTCAGGTTTCAAAACTTTCAACTCTCAACAGTTGAAGACGGTCAGTGCATTCCAAGGATACATTCTGTAAAGTAGGAGCCAAGGTGATCGGCTCCTCTTGGAGCTGAACAGACGCGTCTGTGTTTTTGTGTTGTTGAATCAATGTGAGTCAGCAGAAGTTAATCTGAACCGCATTGGCAAGAAAATAAAAAGCTCTATTGTCGGAAGGTTAGTCGGAGTGTTTTGCCCCAATATGTCGGATATGATTAAGATGAATCAACTGTGATGCCTTTTTGTAGGTAACTTTGTAGGAATTTGTTGTTATCACTCTAATGTCTTTAATTATTTTTTTTTACTTTTACCTATTAAATCATAGTCCTGTTTTATCTATTGTTTCAAACAATTCTTATTTAATAAAGATATAATAATTTGAATCATGTCATATTAACAATATTCAATGTTACCAATAGCGACCAGTGGAAAAACTGGTCTTATGCACATGACTGTATGCAAACGTCTGTAAAATTATGGTCCGCGTTGGAACATTAATAGTTTTTGAAACATATTAATCATTTTGGATTTGGAATACTTTAAATACTTAAAACTTCATCAAAGTACTTGATAGAGGGCGTGGTTTAACGGGTTATATCTAAAATTCCTGTTCGTGGCGCATCTTGCTTAAAAACGGATGAGGCTATTGTAAAAGATCTTCCCTGTCTTGGAACGCTGAATTCTATACCACCGAGTTCAATCATGATGTACTCGTGCATGACCCATCGTGCTATATCAACGTGCATTAGGGTTGTTCACCGCCTGGCTTGCTAGCATCCTTATTCCAGGAGCAGCCGTGTAACGTTTTTAAGTATTTCGGTAGCAGTTTTGGCTAGCAACGGTAACGCCTTTAATGTTACGGGTGAGCATGTATGGCGGTAACCATTTACCATTATTTTCTTGGCCCGTTGCCGGCTATATAAAAAATTATACTGTAATAAATATTTATGTTAGGTATGAAGCTGTTGATCAAAGGATGTTTATTCAGCTCTGCCAAATAGTGCTGCTCGTGCTCTGTTTCATGTTTTGTTAGACAGATTTTAAACGACTCAAGTAACAGGCGCTGGTGCGGGGACCGTGAATAGACATTGTTACAATTTTCCCTACTTGTAGGTTTTGATAGGTACTCGTAGTGTCGATACAAGCCACTTGACAACACTGATATAAACTTTGATTCAATTGTCACGTGAGTGTCATTCTACGCGTTGTGCGAGTGTGTCGGTGATGAAGTTGACAATAAGCTTTTGTTTATTTCTACAGACGTGGGTGATCTTGTGTGCATAAATACCTTTGTGTACTCCATACGGTCATAAGTATACGCAAAAATAGTAATGGAATAAATTCTGTCACGTCTTGTATGTACTATCCACCCGATGACTCAATTGATGTTTATACTGTCGTTAATAATGCTATATGTTTAAACTTAGTACTTTGATTTATGTAGCGTGTTTTTTATAAATTTTATACCTACAACACATCGTGTTTCATCGGGAAGTCTGGATTTTTTTGCAGCATGTGCAGCTGCGGTTACTCTGCTTGCTAAGATGTAAGGCTAACTATCTATGTACACATATGACACTAATACACATACAAACGAATTAATGAAATAATATACGATTCTAATTAAGGTTTTGAAATATAAATTTGCCTTTGCACCAGGTGAGCTGCATTCTCAATTCAACTTCCCTTAAACTGTAAACAAGTTTCCTTAATGTTCTTCTGAGCTAATTAAATAAAGCGTGTACAAAAGGCTGCTGCATTTCAGTCCCCTGCATATAAAATGGGAGTAACGATTCTAAGTAAATAACCTTTTCCAATTGCAGGTAGTTTACTACAAGGAAGGGCTCTACCTCCGCTCAGTCTCCATTTAAAACAGAGTAATTAAGAGGCTTCAGTTATAATTTAATAATAATATTATATATATTAATATCGCTTAGGGCACTAATGCGCCTGTGGTTTCATAATTCAATCTTATCCTAACAATAAATATCTTTGAAATGTTTGTATCTTCAACTGTTCCACTTAACGATAAAACTAAAACATGCTGGTTGTGCAAACCATAACTCTAACAAAGTTTTCTTTGAATTATCGTCTGTCTTTCTGTTAGTACGCGTTTTTGGTTAACATGTGGCTAAAACTGTCAAACTAATCAACCTTCTACACTATTTCATTTGTAAAATAGCGCAGGATATTTAGGGTTAATGGCATAAGTCACCGAACATATCAACCAATAAGCATTAACTAATAACTTATATTGTTTATTGTTATTCTAGCTGCAAGTATGTGGCGCTGCATAGTTTATACAATAAAACTTTAAAACTTTTACACACTTACAACCCCCACTAGGATTCCCTGCGTTGCAGGTAACATAAACATATACAAATATGACATTACAAACACCCATGACCCGAGAACAAACATTTATCTGTCACATAAATGTCTGCCCCGGCCGAGAATCGTACCCGGGTCCTCTCGTTCGGCAAGCAGGGACATCAATAACTGGGCTATGGGGTCGTCAATCAAGCTTATGTACGAACTAGTAGCTTAAATGGGCGAATTATTTATTAATTTTCATTTGTTTTTCAAAGCTCTCAACGTCCAACAATCGTGCTATCGGTAATTTTTTGGGTAACGGCTAACAGCAAAATTTTATGAGCGCCCTATGAATTTTATTTTTAGGTAACAGTCGTGACGCTATGCCGAACGTCTTCAGGCCAGTGACCACACCGCCAATTCACAATAGAGTAGCGCGGCGGATTATGTTCTACCCTCCATAGTTACGAGGATAGATCCGTATCCGTGAGTGGGCTACTAATGGATAGAAGTAATTTATTTTTCTTCCGAAAACTTTAGTTTTTCAAATTCTTCATACCGAAACATTTCATTCATCGCACCGTATACGTGCCAGCTGCTTTAGCCGGCAGGTCGTGAACACTGTTGCATTGCAATATCTTGGTATTTGATATTGAATGTTTTGTTTGTCTTAAATGTGTACAGCAATGCTTTGAGAATTACTGGATGAACGGTTTGGTTTGAAAAGTATCTATCTAAATCAAATTGGTTATACGTATGTTAAGTTGTAAAAAGACATAATTACATTTAAATAAATTTGTTACAAAAAACTCATTACTTAATTTGGCAATATTTAAAAGGAATTAAAACAAAAATAACTAAAATAAATAACTGGAAACGCCACATTCTAATATCTTAGTTTTATTCCCTTCCTTATCGCTCATTATTTCCGAAGCGCGTTCTCGTATATTAACATTATGTGGCGATGTTCCTTTCCTGTCGCCGACTCTCTCGCTCGGTGGCCGTCGCTCGCGTCGCGTTCGTTGCTGTAATTGAACGATTTTAAAATTCAAATCGGCCATTTCGTCCCACGCCCTCAATCGAATTCGTGAACGTGCTTGTTGAAGTTGCAGAAGTGTACCACGAAAACCAGAGAGGCCCACGCCGTAGCGGATACATATTGCGGCTCACCAGGCAAACAGGTAAGTATGTTCATACGCTTTCTCCAACCCTATCTCGCTGGAAGAGACCTTACGTCTCGCACCCCCGCTGAAGGCCTATTAAGTTTAGCTGACCTGACAGCTTTTCCCCGTCTGACCTTAAAACCAAACCAGACGGATCCGTCACTAACATAATAATATCAAACAATTTATTATTATTATTTACTAATTATGGTTCTAGTATACCGTCAACGTCACAGGCTCGTTGCACAAATCAGCTGACACTTGCGCCGCACGCTGCACGTGACACATATATTCTATATCTTAACCGTTGATTAATAATAACGTTATCGTTGTATTTTTATTAAATAACATTTGAATAATCAGAACTGCCAAATATGTACCTATTCGACATCAAAATCGAATCCACTTTCTATTATTATCAATAGCCAACGTAAGTGACCTCACACAGCTTGTCAACCTTCAATGGTAAATTTTCGATGAGATCCGCGTCCTCCCTCAGAAGACTGAACCCTTCAACGAAGGAGAGCCAGACGGCGCGCTCTGAAGTGCTGACATGATTGGTCCCCGGAACCTCGAAACATACGCCAACGGGTGGTTGATGCTATCTTGCCGAACCTTTGGGCTTGGCTGCAAAATGAGGAACAAGTGACGTTTCGCCTAACTCAGATACTCTCCGGACATGGTTATTTCGGTGAATACCTGAATAGGATAGGCAGAGAAGAGACAGGCCCAGTGCTGGCATTGTGGAGACGACGAGGATTCCGTGAAGCACACGCTGCAGTACTGCCCAGCATGGGAGTCTCAGCGGCGGATCCTCGTCGAGAAAGTAGGCCAGGATCTTTTCCCAGCGATCATCGTCGGCGCGATGGTTCAGCGCAGACGTACATAACATCCTCCGGCGCTGTGTCCTTATAGATCTGGATCAGAATAGGGCTACGGTATCCTTTGCCTGTCGTAAGAGGAGACTACAAGAGGGCTTCTGGGATCGTAGGCGACTAGAATGGGAGCTCGAACCATCCATTCAGCAACCCCGGGAAGGATGACGGTATGTACCGCTGTAAACACCAGAAGTTGGGGAAGAAGCGAAGGCTCATGACGAGTAGAGCCCGGCGGGGCACGTGCTCAGGACTCCAGTTGCGTTCCGTTGGAGATCCCGGAGTCTTGTACATAGAGCTTAAGAAGGCCGCCTTTTAGTGCGGTAAAATTAAAACTATAAACTAAGAACCCATGTAACCATAATTGAAGCAAATAAATTATTATTATTATGTTAAAAAGAATACACATAACCCGGTGTCGCTCCCATGGCACCGGGTACCTTTTGAAGGTTTCCCCTCTCGAAACAAAGGTACCCATATGTCGTTGGCGGTTTTACATCGTGACCAATTTTATTAATGAATTAGTGTACGTACGGCTCGGTAGGCAAAGGGTGGGCGCTGCAGCCTATCAACATCTATTCAAACGAAAAGCCGCCATAGAGCAGTGTAGTTCTTGATTAAATTGGGTGTTGCAAGATGGATGCTTGATTAATCTATTTATTTGCAGTTTTAAATTTAACACATGAAGATATAAAATTAGAGAAAAACATTCAAAAGATATAAATCTCTTATATTTCGCACGAAAGACAAATAAAATCACGTGAGTATAACCTAATTTTTTTTCAACCCCTTAAGACAACATATAATATGCTAGCACCCTCATATATAATCGTGCTTACTCCATCAACGGGTTATCCTCTCTCTCTACTGCTGCTGTATAAATTAACCTTTTAACATGAAAAATCGACGCCACAGCGTTATCTTTGTTTGCTATACTATTTCACAATGATTAATCAACTACCTTGTTGTTTACTTTCTGGTTTCCGTTGCCAAGACCAAAAGGCTTATCCTGTATATGATTTTTAAATTCAGGATGTTTTACATTGCCAAATTGAAGGATAATATTTTTTTTACCACTGGCTCAAACTAGCAATGTATTTTAAAGTGGACTTATTGCATTGGATTTAATTCTATTGTAGATTCGTAGCACGCCACGTCTGTTGTTATCAAGTAGAAATCAAGCCGCCTCTTTACGTTCGCACCCCTTTCGGCTTTCTGTTTACGATGAAACTTTTTGGCCTAAATGAAATCTAGTTTTTCGACTATAAATCGCTTCACTGCGGCCGAGCTCTTCTGATTCTTTAAAGAAATTTAATCTCAGAGAAAAGTTATGGATTGACAACTTTTAGTCTATACTTTAGATTGTGTTTAAAAGTAATCGGCTTAGGAACTCATTGAAATATTTACGGGAGAGAATTTTTCATAGGAATCACAGAGAAAACTAAGGAATTCATTTTTAAAAAGGATTTGGGAATAATATTTCATATGTTATATACATATAATAATACTATTTCAATTACATAATAAGTAATTTATATAATTGTTTTTAGTAAAAACAGTCAGAGTTTGATCTTAACCAGGTGATATGCTGTACTGTCGCCTTGTGTGCATTGAATAGATCGCACCAAGTTCTCCGGCTGCTTTGGATAGAGCCATATTTTCCCCTAAATACCGTCTCGTTAGTTGGAAAACGTTAATTTTCTCTTGTAATAGGCGTTTTGCTGCACTCAGGGCCATTAGTGTTCTTAATTCCCTGCGATAACTCAAATTGAATTAGTCTGAAGTCGCTGTTCAAAAGATGGCTTTTTTGGTCACTTGAAAAGAAAGAGTAGCTTAAAGTACATAAAGATTATAAACTATATTTCATATCAAGTCAAAAAACGTAAATTTTTTGATGTAATTGTCAATTATTAATTAAAAATAAACTTTTTCTTCTGATTTTAAACTAATGTCATCGCGGAATTCATACAATTTATTATGTAACGGGTACTCGGTGGTCACTCGAAACTGCGGTGACGGGGAGAAACCGTTGACAAGCTAGTGGTAGATTAATCCTTCTACCCTTCGTCTAGTTCGTTTTTCATTTTTAGTTATCATATCATGACACACGGCACTTGTTATATCTTCACACACTAAACTTTGCACTTTATTACTTATTCTTAAAATTATTGTAATGAAAAATTTAGGTTAATAAATATAATGTTTTAAATACCTTTACAGCAAATTAGGGCAAACAGCACAAAGCTGATTAGATGGTAGATAACGAAGCTCAGTAATAGGGTGTAAGGCATTTGTAAGTAACTCCGCAGCGAATAGATCACACGCTATCTGCAAGCCGATGTGTTCCGTCTTAATAGAAACGTTGGAACACGCCCTTGTAGTGTTGTAACTAGTCGAGTGCTAAACTTGTTAACTTACAAGCTTTTTGTTTGGAATAAGAAATCGATTTTGAAGTGACTGTGACATTCAATATGAGATAAAGACAGATATCTGGGGGATACAATATTTATGACAACTGCATTTACCCATGTCGATTCGACTGACTTGTAGGTATGTGTTTTTTATTTTGCACAAACTACAAAGGTACATTCATAAACACGCCCGTATAATCTGAATGCATAAACCGACATTCCCAACTGCCGGAGACGTCAATATCGAACGAATGGTGATTTCGCCTTCACACCTCATGTTTGGTGCATCCAAAATATTTCCCGGTTTGCCGAATTTTCATCCACTTTCATAACGACGCTGCTTGATAGACGCATATTTTGACAGTTAGAAGCTGAAATTGCAAAAATATAAAATGTTTTGCTGGTGTATAATGGGTTTAAAGTTTACATAACTTACCTTAGCATTCTGATGAGTATTTGTTAATGTCGGTTAATAATGATGTACATCTACTAAAGCAACAAAATAAAAGTATATAATAAAAAATATTGATTTCTTAAAAGCTGTATGTAGTCCACAGAATAAATAGACGGACTAATAATAATGGTTGTTTATAAGTATTGGAAGTAGCCGATGCGTCACTACGTTATTGGCCATAATGGGAGAAACTAACTCTATGTAAGATATTACACAGCCAACATTGTAACCTAAGCAGAGATAGCCATGAAAAGTGTTGTGTTCTATAGTAGGTAGATATAAATAATTTATTTTTGTCACACCCTCTTATACATGTATGATTCTCAGAACCAATAAAAGCCATTCTGCGATCGTCTGTCTTTTCTTTAATACACTACTTGTAACAATCAAGCACGGCGGCATCAGTTTCTGCGTTTAAATTTATAAATTAATACTCTCTCCCTTAGACTGTGGACAGATAATGGAATGCGATGATTATCTATTTCTGTATTTCCTTTGTCCAAAAATGAAAAAAATATAATTCTTGACAACAATCGCGATAACAAAACCAAAAACCAATTTGTTAACACGGGACGAAACGAAGCAAATTTGTCGAAAATTCATTGAGAATTTCGTCGATAACACCTGATTGAACTAGCGAGTAAGTCGTCTTTTCCAGGGAAATTCTTGAAAGATTAAAATTCGCGGTACTATTTTGACTCTAACTTTACTCTTGATGACACGAAGACCACACCACCGAACATCACTCGGTGTGAAAGCACGTTGAAGAATATAATTTTTATACCGATGACGGCACTGTAGATGAGTTTAACACAGGCCCCGCAAATATCGGGCGGCCTACTTTTACCAACAAGAAAAGCTTTTACAAGAGTGTCGGACATGATCGCTGACCTCGTCTATTGGGTAGCTTTTGCTTCAATGAGTCATAGCTACATTATAAAAAAATATGCCCACAATATGCTTTAAAAGTAACAGAATGTGGAATATTTTTCTTGACGATGAAGTTCTACCAATTGTTAAGGCACGAACATTTTTACTGAAAAGTCATTGCTTAAAAGTTGCGCGTAAAGTGGTCGCGAAGTTCATTAGATAAATATCACATGAATACAAGAAATAGGTGTACTTTTTTAAATAATTAGTTACCAATATTTTATAAGTATACTTAAACACTGAGTAAAAGTGGACTTTGCGACAAAGGCAAAGTTCCAGGAACTAAGACCGGTCTTAGGTACTTATGGAACCTCGCAACTATTTAGACGTCCACCGTCTTCTTCCCTTAAAACCCTGAACCTGACGGAAAACCACAAGCAACGTCTCTCTTGGTTAGACATCCATCGATTCGCCCGGTTACCGTTAATGAAGGCGGCAATTCATAGATAAACATACGGTACTCACTTTGTTTGTTACTCATAAGTAAGGCATTTATAACTGATACAACTTTGCATAGTTTGATTAAGCATTGCTCGAGGGAAGAAAGCCCTATGGCTGATGCAATCAGCGCTTGTTAACGTGCGAACGTTTCCTCGCGGATAAGTCGTCGCGTGATGTCAGTGCGTTAGTGTTGTTAGCACTATCGAATGACTGACGGCTCGGTGTAAAGCCTTTTGTAATGAATTGCTCAACCGCAGATAGCTTCCGATCATGGATGAAAATTTAGCCTTATTCTATCTAGAATTTTCACCTCGCACTGCGGAGGTTTTGAAGTTGTTGATTTTAGAACGGAAAGTATTTGTAATTGTATAGTAAGTATAGCAATTGTGGTGATGATTACTTTGAGTTTGATATATTAAATTTATCAGAATACTCATTTTTTATGCATAATATTTATAAAGACAAGGTGCATGTTAAACGTTGTAACGAAATATAATTCGTTACATATTATATCATTTTATTAATTGCACCACACACACGGCAGTTCAGGACTTTCG
>DWPT01001119.1:0-19876 GCA_018251895.1 Agathymus mariae mariae
CCCCCATTTTCATTTCATGGACCCCCAAATTTTTTTTCACTGACGTAGACCCCTTGCAGGTTGTCATAGACCCCTAGCGGTCGATATAGACCACTTTGGGAATCACTGGATTAGATAGAGTCCTACATAACAAAATTTGGATAAAACGTTTTTGTGAACATAACCATGGGTCTACTATCTGAACGTCCCAATTAGAGGTAATTCACAAATAGCTTTGGCGCCAAAATGCGCAGCCGATAGACAAATAAAGGCGCTTTCAAATCGGTCACAGATAAGCATGCCACGTGTTGTGTGTTACATCGAAAGTTACCCTCACACGCTGCTTATTATCTGGTCGTGGTACAACAGGTACATTAGGAGACGCTGGGCCAGAACACTTATATTGTAAGTGCGCCTGCGATTGGAGACATCCCATCAGCTCTGAAAGGTTTGGAAGGAACGCAAGGGTTTCATTGTAATCTTTCAGCAACTTTTAATATTGCTGTCACCTTCACTCTTATAGAATATGTAGGTCTATCTATCGATGCTAGTATATAAATCTGTTGATCTTCTCTGTATAACTCAAGAACGGCTTCCGTTATAACTCAAGAACGGGTTGACCGATCTTAATAAAAATTTATATGTAGTGAGAATACGTGATTGCGCAGATGAAAGGTTATATCAAGTATCTATATAAATCTCTAATGTCTCTCTATCTGTACGTTAAATTTTTTCTGTCAAATTTTATGATAAATAATCATTTTATGACACATTGACATAAATTTGACCATTTTGAAAATTTTTGTCTATATAGCTGTCTATATGTCCCATGATAACTCAAGAACGGCTCGACCGATCTTCGTGAAAATTGGTATGTAATGAGAACACGTGATCAGCTATATAAAATGACTGTTAATCTAATGATGTCTAATTAGGCAAAAAATATTAAATTTTTAATATTCATGTATGACACATGACAATTAATGTCATCGCAATTAATTTTATTTTTAATTTCCTACACGAATGAAGTCGGACGGGGCCGTTAGTATAAATATATACATATGTATGCAGATATTAGTACGCAAATGGTCCCTACGATTCTAGTGGTAATGGCTATGATGGTCGTGATGGTCATGATTGTGATGGTAGTGGTTACGATCACGCAAAGACGAGTAACATCTAACGTGACTTCGTAAAGTAAAAAAATATTTAGATCTACCAGTATCGAGAATTTGTAATTATGTTAAATCCAAATTGGTTATGTTAAAAGCAAGTTACCTTATTATTACAAACAGTCGAGATATAACCATGAATGAAACTTTAAAGTACCCTGTGGTTTAGTTGGTAGTGATCCTGCCTGCCGAATGAAAGGTCCCTGGTTCACTTCCCTGCTGATAAATATTTGTTTTTGCGTTTTGGTTGGTTGTTATGTTTAATTAGTGTTCGATATCAATGTCACTTCGAGCACGAGGAAAGATAATGAATGTGTGAGTTTATTAACCGACTTTAAAAAAGCAGAATGCTTTCAATTTGTTTTTTTTATATTTGTTACCTCAGAACTTCGTCATTTATTGACCGATTAGGAAAATTCTTTTTTATTTAAGCTGCCGAAAACAAGAATTTCACTTTATTTTAATTGAAGTTGGTTTTTTGTTAAAATATTTATTTGTTTTATTAATATCCTTTATGGACATTTTAAGATGCTTCCTAAAATAAGTATTTTAAAAGCTCATATAATATTTTTCGATTTTTGTTCTGGCTGAAAGTAAACCTGCCTGCCCGGGCCAATTCCTAGTCGGGGTAATCATTTATATGATTAGTGTTAATGTCGTCAGGTTAGGATAATTTATCTTGTCGTTACAACATGTCGTAGAATCTCTAACTTGATGCTCATAGCTGGCAGAGGTCACGTGACGATAAGATAAATTTAGTTAAATTCAATTATTATATATTAATTATTTTTTATACGTCCCATCTAACAACGGATTAGAAATAATACATATAACTTAGGCGAGGGGAAGAGTATTAAGCTCTTGATGTGAAGTCACATATTTATTCACATTTATTTGCAGTACCATAAAAGTAAATAAAAAAATGCAATGTTATTAAAGTACCAGATATCTTTTGCGCTCGTCCTAAGTATCTTGTTTTTAGTTGGGCTTTATCTCTGTGTAATTCTAAAATATTTTATGCTCATTTGTCTGTGTTAAAAGCGTAAAAGATTTAATAACTTTAGTAATTATGCTTGTATTTAGAGAATTTACGAGATATTACGTATGTGAGAATTTAGTGAATTAATTTAGAAATTAGTGACCTTGTTCACTGAGGCTCCCGGGTTCGATTCTCGACAGAGGCAGACTTTTATTTGACATAAAAATAATTGTTCTTGGGTTTTGGGTTATCGTACTCTCTAATTTGTAATGTCCATACTCGCACCACGAAACGAAAAATATCGTACGAGGCTGAGGTATCTTAAAAAAAAAATTCTAAGTTACGTGAAGAAGAATTCAATTTCAATTACCCACAGATAATTTCGGAGCTGTTTTACAATTAGTTGCTAAATTCCAACAGACTAATCATACAAGTACGCGATTTACTGACCTATGAATTAATGAAGTAAACGGCATTGTATACAAATAATGTTCAATTGAAAATGAACAAGAATTCGTAACTAGCGCAGTGGCATAGTTAAATAATACGTATCAGGTACACCGGTAGATATATAACGTCAGCCATTGAAATATACCGTATAAAGATAGAAATTTCCGAACTGTGTAACACGACTTCATAATCAAGTGATACAATATAGTTAAGTTTGTAATATTATTGACAAACACATAAATATTGTTATAAGCAGGGTTCAGTTAAAACAGGATTTTCAGTTAAAAATGGAACTATCATGTTATGCTACGCGAAGGTATTAAAATGTCAAACATATCTAAATAAGAAATTTTAACTAAAAAATTATATTTCTATTTATAATATAATGTATACTTTATAAGAAATACATTTTAACGCTGTGTGTTACGATTATTCGTATATACGATTAATTCGTGTTAAATAAAATACATCATTGTCATTTTAAAGTGTGTATGTAGAACGCGACCGAACCAAGTTGCACTACGCTGCTCGTTCGCTATTGACGTTCCAACTTCATTCCTATAATTTTTATGTTGACATTGTACACACGACAGTGGCAAAGTTCTCGCTTTGTTCATTGACCTAATTGTACACTGCAGCTCGATCACAACTTCAGTGTTTTCCAGAAAATAATATTCCTATCAGTACAATACAAACATAGAAATGTGTTGGGATTTTTATCATAGAAAAAAACAGAAAGGGTATTAAAAGATTTTACCAAGGCTACTTATGATAGGCAGGCTTATTCACAGCGCAGCAGGTGTTCACTATGATGAAATACAATGGTTCATTAAACAAATTATAAAGTTTAACAACTGCCCATCGGTAGGCAAACACTCTTATCAAGTTAGGGCAACATTTTAAATACTTGTAAGTACGTACGTCGGGAACAAGTATTCATTCCAAAACTGCGTGAAACTCGGGGAGAGTCAAAATTGCTCGTAAATTAAACAAGAGCGTCTTATCGGTGGTGAGTAATTTTAAAATTAACAGCAATTTGTAGTGTACACGTGTTTTACGTAACCAGGGTTTGATTATATTCGTTGTGGTTCCGTGTATACGTAGAGAATCGTCATGAATCCAGTTGTTGTTGCTTTTCTATTACCTTTATAATCAGGAAAGTCGATTTAAACACTTCTAGCCAAAGACCGCCAGATCGCATGCTCTTTGACATTTTGCCCCGTCTGTATTACGACCTGCCACGCTTAGCGTGTAGGTCCAATTTAAAGTAGTACCCGAGTTCTTTTAAGTTGTGATACTATCAGTAAGACACGACCAGCATTTACATATCAATTTAAAATGGTAAACGTAGGTGCATGGTTCGAGGGTTTTTGGGAGTGTAGTAACACTGTCATGTTCGGATTTTAAGTGCGATATCAACTGGCGTATCGGTTGCATGGCTCATTGATTTAAAACTTGTCATGTTTTACACTCAGCATTTGAATGCAATACAAACGTGTTACTTCAGCTAGTAAAATCTTTATTTCCTAAAAATCCTAAGTTTTCAAATTACATACTTTAGACATATATATATATATTTATCTTGGATATGCCGCGGTTTTCCTTGGTTAGATCATCACGTTTGCAAGAAATCCATAATTTCTGAAATCTGTTAATCATTGAAAAGATAAGTTAATTTCATAATCACGGATGAAGGAACACCAAATATTTCAAACATAATGTGAGTTATTGAAGTAATTACCGTGCAATATTCAGTCGAACGTTGCGATAAGCCGAGAACTCGGGGCTTATCTTCCCTGTAGTAGGTCGCTTGATATACCCTACGTGATGTGAATTATAATCACACTGCAGGATTTCCGTAGACGGAAACTGGGCTTTAATAACTTTATTCTTGATATTTATGCCCCTGTTATGGTATGTACAAATGACAATTTATCTTTTTTATACATCATAACGCAAACATGACAATACAGAAACGACAAAAGTGGCTTTTCTAATAAGCAAATGAAAAGATAATTGATTTGAAAGTTAGGTCTGCGTGTATTTAATAGTCTTGTAAATAAAATTATGAATTGGCTCGATTCAAAACATTTCCAGATAAGATAAGATAATGCAGATAAGATAATTCCAGATAAGAAAAACTAGAGTTTTCTATATATTATTGGGAAATATGCGGGTAAGCAGTTCCATTTATTTTAGATTCCAAGCAATTTCCTCTGCAGCTGCTGAGTTATAAGTGAGAAACAAACACCAGGTCCCTTGTGTCGTTGGGTTCTGTTCTACTCAAGTAAATTCGAATAATACTTGTGATTGATCAGTAATTAGTAAGCAAGGTTCTTTACTTGCCTAGCAACTACTCTCATGGAAATTAATGATAAGTGATCAATGTTTCATTCCTTCCTATTGGTTGAAAACCGTCGGTGATACTTTTGGACGGCGATGATCTCTTACTATCAAGGTACTACTAATAAAAGTTATGACAAAAAGAAATATATTCTGTAAAATGTAAATTCCTTAGTTTTTACTTAATCAATGGGTGTCCAGTTTGTCATGAACAAGTTAGTGTCAAAGAGATGCGAGCGTTGACAAAGACTAAGCTACATTATAGGATGAACATAGAACCCACTGCTAATCACTTATGTATGAGGCTTTCAATCAAGGAGTTAGTGAGGGAACAAATGCGCGTCTTTCAGCTCGTGGACAATAGACCGGCCGTGGGCGAAATGTAGGTTATAGCGTTTGAACGTGATGGGATGTGACGATGTAGAGACGGTTTTATACCGATAAAATAACGATTATTTTGTTTATGTTAATAGTCCACAACCGAGCAGACGAGCCACCTGATGATAAGTGGCCATTGTCGCCTATGGACATTGGCATTGTCGGCCAGGAAATGAGAAGAAAAAAGAGAGAAAGTACTATCTCTCAATCAAGCAGGAATGGTAGTAGCTAGACATGCTTCACCAATAATAATGATTGAATATACTGTTAATATAATCTTCATGCGATGTCCTACCACCAAACCAGGATGGATTCTGTCTTTTCTTACGACACCCTGTTCTACCAGTATGGGATTGGGGGGAGTATGGGAGTATGGATTTGGAGTAATGTAAAGATGACTTCTTATACAAGCAAACGAGATATCTCATAGCAGGTGTTCTCCGCCACTCTGGGATGTTTCTTACGCCAGGGGAATCAGTGATCCGGTAATTCATGCGCGCTGCAACGGACCCACTTTTAAATTCCATTCTCAATATTTCAAACAAAACAAAAATATTTCATGTTTAATTATTACTAGCCAGCCAGTTATGGTACTTTAATACTATACACGACTAATAATACCTAATAGTAGTATCATTTTTAAAAGTAGGTGCACAGTATCCTCCAATAGATAGTACCCGTCGTTGCATTATAGTTTTTTATGAATGTTTTGGACGCAGTAGAAAATATTTTTATATAAATTCCAATTTCAGCGTTGGAAGTACGTGAGAGAAATTATTGAGACTCCTGGACCACAAAGGACCATTGTGAACACAGGTGATATTATGGACGAGGCAAAACGCTCCAAATCGACCCGCTTACATCGATCATGATAGAGTGGTCAAGAGTTGTGTGAGTATTTCAATAGTCACATCGAGTTTCGCTTTCTGTTTTTATCGTTAAATAGCAGTGATTGAGACTTGACGAAGGACGTAGAGGCCTTTGGAGCGTATTTCGGATACTGTGCTGTCCGACATCCTCGTATTATCGAATATGCTCCACGCTGTTCTGCTGTATATCGCCAATGCTCGTACCGGTGTGCAATAGTATAAGTAAAGTCTAATATTATCATCATTGTCATAATTGTCTATTGTTAGACTCCAGTGTTCTCTGACAATATGTGAGGGTTTAAGGACATATTCCGCCGTTATGACCAAGTGTGGATTGACAGACTTTAAATACTTTTGTGAATTGTTATGGAGAACTCTCAGGAATACAGATTTCTTAACGATGATTCCCTTCATCGAAGCAAGTGTTAATTTATTTCTATATGCAGAAAACTTTGGATAGTTAAAGGTTCGCGTAGGATTCGAACTCCAGTGCGGGCGACTGACGTTCTAACCACTAAGCAGCTATTGCTGCGATATATTATGTTAAAGTACAATAAAAATAGAGTCCGAAAGCTATTTTTAAAACAACATCTAGATTAGATAAGTGGTAAATAAATAATAATCTCGTTAGTCACAATAACCGCCCGGTGTTATCTCAGAGCAACAGACGTACGAGGTGATTAAACTAATTGCCTGTACAACAGTTCAAATGCTCACTGCGGCGAGGGTCATTGACACTTAAGTGGTATTTTTGACACTAAATTATATCCTACTTAAGATTCTATGACGCAGTACAGCTTTTGTAAGTAGTTAGTGAGTGAACATTTTCTATTATTTGATATACAAGTCGTATTAATAACCCGTCCTACTAATAACGTCCGTCCTATTAATATTAGCCGTAAAGTATACTGGTTGAAACTTGGCTGCTCCACTCGATACACCTGGGTTTGAAAACTATGTACCCTTGTGTCTTAACATTATGCGTTTTTAAATACTTTAATGTAGGAAATTATACACTTGGTTTGGTGCTTTGGTGCAGTCTTCCAAATCGTAATTTACCAGCGTGCCGAACTATGTCATCAAACCCTTATAATCCGTCTATTCTCTCATTCTGAAAGGATTCAAGCTCAACACGAAGAAGCTGTGAGTTGAAATAATTAATTAAATGTTAAATAATTGAGTAACAAATACTGATAATTATACATTAAATTATTATTAACAATTTATCTATAAAACTGTATTCTGGTAGTTTAATATTTTACTTTGACTGCGTTCTCAATCGTTGGAACTTTATATCGTTACGCGTAGTTAATACCCATGCAGTACATTAAAAATGCATACAAGCCACAATAATAAAATTTTCACTACTAACAAATAAAAAAATCTACCGACAAAAAACTTCGATTTGATACACTTAGTCCACTAATTAACACATGAGGTATTTGTTAGTTAATTTAACAATACGATCAGAGTCCAGTCTAGTTGTTTGTACAGACACGATTTTAATACATAAATAAGGGTATGCGTAGTGAAGCGCCATCTATGCGGTATCTGACTGATTCTATCTATATTCAAATTGAAGGCGCCGACCCAAATCTAATTAGCATCCGATATCGCTTATACGTAACTTAATATATGGATTGTGGAGTGCGTATGGATAATTTAATAGAGAAATAAACAGATATGTAAACAAACAAATATTGCTCCCGGTATAATTTCTACCGCTATGGTTGGCTATACTTATTTCCGAGTTCAACCATGGGTTATGTTGGAATTTGATATACATTTAAATAATATATGTACACGAAAAGCTAAACCCCTAAATCTGGTAACCGTTATGGATAACGCCATAGATACCTAACCTGTATAGAAACACAAAGAATAGTACATTACCATATTTTATTAATGAATACGTATTAACTATTAAAAATAAACCTACATATTTATTTTCATTTCCCCCATTTTCAACAGTTGGATAGTGTAATATTCTAGTCATAGTAAATAACTTAATACCTTGACTACAATCTCCACCTCCGCGGACCGCGTCTATGCAAGTGGCTCATAATTTAAACGTCCAGTGGGCGCGAACGAAATAAAATAAATATGATTTTCTTCACCACGACTGCGATAATCACTGCATTGTTCTGTTGACACTTTGTCGTAAATCTTTGAAGCTGTTATTTATTGTGAATTATTTTATGTTTTAAAACTTTGCAATCTAATAAGATTCCTTTCAACGGGCTATGCGTGACATTAGAATTATAGGCTTGTTGATATTATTTTTTTGTTTACTGCCAGGACTCGTAGAGATTTTTTTTCCTTACATATATTCGAAGACATGAAAATGTATTTGGTGATATCCTCAATTCGTATCTAATCAATACTTTATTAAAAACATACATACAACATACAACCATAACGATCTCTTCGAATTTCGACATCTATGGGGTAAAGTAAAATTGACGATATTACCTAAACATCTTAGATTGTGGAGGGGGCCTTCGTGATGTTTCGTTGTGATTTTCAATGCGGTAATAACCTGTATTGTTTGCGGGTGCCGGTCGTAGATCTGGAGTAATGAGTTTCTATTGTCAAAGGCGTCAACGCAACAAAGAATAATCATTTTTAATTTCATAGTTGCGAGGTGAACTGGTAACGCGCCAATGTTATGGAATGTAGGTTAACTCTTAGATTTATAAATACTTATTCACAATATTTTTTTACAGGATGAATATTTTAATTAATGTGTAAATTATGTCGATGATCGAGATATACCTTATTATTCACAGATAGTATATTCTTGGATTTTGTGTTTTGGGACTGGTATAGGTGCTTTTGTCTATCAGTGGATTGATTAAAAGACTAGATTTATAAGATATAGTAGAATGTGTACAACTTGATATTTAAGATACAAAGAATAACAAGCACTTCCATTAGTTTTGAAGTTGGTTTTTTAATTCGTCTGCTTATAATTTATTTATTTGAACTAAATAGTAATAAACTTTTGAGTAGAATGAATTGCATTAAATAATTCCATACGTATACCATCCATATTAACAATTTAATCCCGTTATAATTTAACGTTATCAGTTCAATCATATATATTATAACCGTTGTCCATATTGATTTTAAATTTTGCATAAAGAAAGAGATTTAAAGGAATATTTTAAGGAAATCTGTAAAGTCATAATCATAAATAACACGTCGTGATCCATACATAAATTGCAGCTATTCTTAGAAACTTTAACGCGTGCAATAAATTGAGTTCTTTATTTACGAACCGCACTATATTTTAATCTCCGATTTATATTACGTTCCAGAATTTATTCGTCCTTTGCGAGCGACATGCGAATTTCATGTCGCTGATGTCTCCCGCGGTGTGACAATAAATAACTTTAAACAATCATACTCGAACTTGAGCTTGAGTACGGTGAGCATTCAAGGGGGCGCAACGCGTGTTCCATAAGCATTACTTATACATTAAAATTATTACAAATTGCTATTGAATGGGCTCGAATCACATTACCCACGACGAACAAAAGCCGGTCCGGACTGTGCACATTGGATCGAGTAGGACTTGGGGTTCTATAGAGTTAAAATCTAATTATGAGTCTGTTGTCAGTTTGAACAACTTACACTCGCCCGCACGTGTCACCCGCTGCACAAAATTATTCCATTTTCGCAAGCATTCAAAACTGTAATAAAGTTTCGCTTATTGCACGCTGCTGGAATGGAGGCACTAGTTTTTCCTTGTATTCATTGTACAAAGTTGTATACGTTTGATATTGGAATCGTATTTTACAACCAATTAAAACGTTTACCGTCGAACGACTGATTCGTCTACTCATTTTAATATGAACTTTATTGGTACAGACTACAGAGCATAAAAATTCTTACTACTTACAAACTTCATGATTCCCAGACAAAATAAATGAAAAGAAGAATAAGAAAAAATACAGTTCGGTTTACATATGGAAAAATGATCACTCAGTCAGTTGGATGACTTTATAGCCCAGTTGACGGAGACCGTGTCGAGCGGGGAAAAAATTTTAATCAAGTCAGATGTTTTTGGATATATATTAAGGTTTATTCCCGAGTATTGGCTGTAGGTTGTGACTCAGTTTTATGTCCATGCTGCTCGTGATAAAGTAAATTCTACAGGAAGGTGTAAGTATGTGACAATTAATTATTTATTTAAACTATTTATTTGGGTTTCGATTTGGGTCAACCAAAAATGTGAACTATATTATGCGTCAGACCTAACTCGAAAAAGATCTTGCTATAATTCTAAATGAGTATTTTTGATTATCCGGCAGCACAAAAAGTCGATTCTACGAAAAACCTCTTTAATAAAACGACATGACTAACGAAGAGTGGACCCACATCACCAAATAATATATATATTAAACGCTTTCCAAGTATCAATATTAGTTATATCATTACAATGAATTAGTCTAGCATTTGGAACCTAAGTTCGGGATGTGAACCCATTAAAAATTTCAGAGTTATGTATTTTAGATAACGTTCTTGGTAGCTCGTGAATTCTGCTAATCCGAGCTTGACCAGGGTGGGGGACTGTGGCCTTCACCTTATTTATGTGAAAGGGACACGCGCAGCAGTTTCGTGGCGGTGAATATTAGGCAACGTATCACATTCCAAACGAACTGGTAAGATCCAAACGAAAAACCTATCAATGAAACTAAATAAACTGGTTTTTGTATTTGACGAAACCCACTTTCATAAATATATTTTTATTATTAAAACCATTTGAAAAATATCACTCGGCTTGGATTTAATCCTCGGATCAAATGGTGTACACTAAATTGAAGTTTCATCTGTGCAAGCAATAATCTAATCTCTTATAAATAGTTTGTATTGAGTCGTGATCGTGGACCAAATGGGGTGCGTTTGTTGTTCACCGACAGACGACAACACCATTGTTGGACATATGTATATAACAAGCCACTGATACTAGCCCCGTAAATAACAGATTAAGGTCGCTGGTATATGACTTGTGGGAAATGCTACTCGTATATACACACATAAATACAGCTGACAAACGAGAATGGCCACGGGATGGTAGGTGGTCACCGCTGCCCACGAACATCGGTTACGTGGAAGACATCTCTGTCACGTTGAAGGCAAAAATGTAATAACAATTAATATCCAGGTTTAAATATATACAATGTTATCAATATTTGTCTTTATTATTATTATTATATTATATTAATTATAATATAATAACATAAAAATCTATTGCGTCACGTGCCTGTAAGTTTTACTATACTGTAACATTTAATGAATCAATATCCCAGTTAAAGTATTTTTACATTTTATTTAATTACTTTATCAGAATAAAAATTTAATATTTGTAATAAAAGCAAAGACATATCTATCGGATAAGCGTAAAATTAATATAATGAATATGACTTTGTGAGTTTTTTCACGCAACTAGATGAATGCAACTAATCCGGCATTAAACGGGCCGAATCCATAGAGACCGGCCATATGTCGTCTTAAAACTCATTCCGACAAAGCGTGCTGGTGTCGCTAAAGATTCTCGACACAATAGGCTTAGCTACATACGATGACATGTTTGATTTCACAGGGGATTATATCAATACAAACGGTGTGAAATTGCTAAAAGATTTTTTCAACGTCACCTTGAACGCGTCTGTTAAACGCTATTTGTATTATTGAAATCGGATTCTGCTAAACGAGAGCTTTTATCGATTCGACACCTTTTGTTAGGGATACAGTACACTAATGCCCGATTCTCGGAGAGCGTATTGAAACGTGAATGACTGTCGAGTTCAATCACTGTGGTTTACAATACCCGTGTATTTTGTAACGCTTAATGAAACAATTATATTGTGTCATTAAACTTTTTTACAATCAAATGTTGACATCTGTGGAAATAATAATGTAATGTCCTTTATAAATTTGATGTTAATTGATTCAGTGATATTCAATGCTCTCATTGATTAAGATTGATTTCCTGTAAATTCCATTTAGCAAGTTAGAAAAATCATCGTCCATGCACTTCGTAAATATATGATGTTTTAGCTGATAGGCTACTATTAACATTTGTCGCCAAATGAATCGCTGACGCGAAAGCGTGAGGCTTGGGAAATCTGGTTATTAGGTTTCTTCAAAAATTGCAGACATATTGAGCCGGTCAAAAAATTAATCCACCACCATGCACTAGTACTGTCCGTATTATATTGTAGTAGCTTAGAGACCTCCCAAAGGAGATAGCTGGAACCGGAGCCGTGTCCGTTGTTCAGCAGAGTGCACCATGAACAGGAGAGGTTAGCTGGGACCCAAATATGGCGCTGAACGCCGGTGTTGGCAGATATTTTTTATTTGAAAAAATAAATTTAAATAGGTCACTAAACTATAACATAAATATTAAATATCCAGGGACATTACATAGTGGAATTGATTTCATTGTTAGAATGTTCTTCGGTCGGAAAGGTACAGACACATTATATCATAATATAAAGATGACAGTGAAGGGAGGCTAAAGAAAATATTTAACTATTATATTTATCTATTTAAAAGCAGAGTAAACGAGAATAGTATTAAACATCTCCTTTTATTACAATAATATATTATTATATTTATTCTTGTAGATTGATATACATCGCGTATTTAAAATTAAACCAAGATTATAGTTATATATTTGTAGTTTTAATGTAAACAGAAAACTAAAAAAGATGGACAGTCGTAAGCCTGGACTTAAATAAATACGACTTAGTGGGTGGCTATCTTTCACATACAGAGCTTCCTTCCTTTTCAAATTTATTTGACCCCAAACCGTGAAAAACCACGAAGGGATAATGTATTAGTAAATGCTAAATAAATTATTTCCGTACCCACATAAATAACTGGATTTTTTGAGCATTTTACGGATCAAAATGATTGCGAACAAATTGGTGCACTCCGAAGTTATTTCAAAATGTTGATAGACATGTATTTCATTCACTTTATTATAAACGGTGCTTGATGAAGCTAGTTCTGAATGATTAATATACATACAACGTTATATTAATACATATGTTATATTATATTAATAACATACAACGTTAAAAAAACGAATCTCTGACCCGTTGTCGTATGAATCAGCAATTTGCAGCAGCAAACCACTGATAAACGTAAGTTATTCATTTTGATTTTTTTATGATTGAATCTTTATTTCAGTGCGCAGAACGTGTAAATACATAGTTTATCTATCTTTTATTCTTAATAATACCTAATAAGTAACAGAAGTCGCATTTACTGTTTTTACAATTACTTTGCTTGGGAAACGAGCGACCTTGAACAGTGGTCCACTATTCAGCAGGTAATTCACGAATAAGATAGATAAGTTTGGAGTATCCCAAATTTATAAAGGGATTGTTAATTAATTATATAAACTACATAGTCGTATCGTTAACGCGTATGATGCATATCATGCAACTTTTAAGTTTTTCTACTATACACAATAAGGTAGTACCCACTACGT
Organism: Agathymus mariae mariae; assembly: GCA_018251895.1. Lineage (NCBI taxonomy): Eukaryota > Metazoa > Arthropoda > Insecta > Lepidoptera > Hesperiidae > Agathymus > Agathymus mariae. Next base: position 13,678 of record DWPT01001119.1, read on the forward strand.
TTAATAACTATCCCCTATTTCCAACGTAGATATCAATGTTTTTTACTGATATTCCATAAAACCTTAATGTGAACGATATTGCTGTCATTATTTCACGGAAAAGTGGGATGGCAAGGCAAGGGGAATATTTAATAAAACCCCATTTATACAGGTCCATAATGTGGGCCCCGGTTTGACTGACGGTGCACTTTGTCTTGTATATTGCCGTTAATACGTCAGCGATTTGCGTACCGGGCCACAGCGATGTTATAAGATGTTTTCTTTTACGTGTTACGTGGTAGGTGCGTTGTCAAATATCAGGAGACATCTAATAGTGTCGTGGATCGAACGAACTTCCCAGATATCACTATAGACTTTTTGGTAATAGTACCTTTCTTTATGTAGGTTTTGACAGCATTGTGAACAGCAAGTCATATATATGTCATGTCATATGTCTTGTCACATATTCTAAATGCTCCTCGGCAGTGTACTCAACCCACATCTGCGAATCATAAGAGTAATTGAGATTGACATCTCTTTCACCTTCATAAAATAAAATACAATAAAATAGACATGGTTTCTTTCACATGGTTGGTACGAGTACATAGCTATATTATATAACATTGTACATTGTGCTCGACAAATGGTGCAAACTAGATTAATGATAAAAAATACAATATGAAAACAAAACATACTTGACATTCACAAACTTCATAAATATTGCTAACATTAAAATAATAATCTAGCTATTCGACTACAGTATTTTTTCGTTGGCTGCTTATCACAGTGTAACATGAGCTGGGGAGGTAAACTAACCAAAACTAGGACCGAGGATGTCTAAAGGACTTTACATCCACGGTAGATTGTACTTTCGAAAATGTTACATACTGGTCTTAATTGCGGTTTCCACATTAATGATAATCAATTTCTGATACGCACGCACCGCGGGAACATACAGAAACTTACGGGATTCGATTTTAAACGTTCGTTGAGGAACACTAGATAATCACAATTAAAATTAATAAGCACATTATTAAAAAGTATTTTTTTACCTTTAGTTTTACATAAATATTATAATAATATTCAAATGAGTGTAACAACTACATGTATTATATTATAAATAAAATTTTATTATGATTTAATCTTATATTTTGAACACCAATAAAATTTTAATATGTAACTTAGTAATTTACATATGTAATAAAACGAGACAAAAAGAACTGACGAACTATTCTAAACTTTATTATTCTTAAATTCCTGTAGTATAACGTCACAAATATTTAGTACCGCGAGGAGTTTATATAGAAGCGTATTCCGACACGTAGGCTAAATGCGACCCATTTTTCCGTTTGATTTATAGGGCGGGCGTGAGCCGCCGCACTGAGCGGTTGCTTTGCTTACGAGCAATAAGAGACAATAATAAAATTAAGGACGAAGACATGGAATTCGGTAAATTAGGCAAGAGCAAAAACAAAGCTCCCATAGCTTGACAGTTTGTGACATGTTTACGTGATCGACCACATTCTGAAATTGCGAGCGCGGTCGGCTACGTAACCGCTAGTGGCAACATTTGTTGAGCATTTCAGTGTTTCCGAGAGCACGTTGAGGCGTCGGTTTTGGTTAGCGTCGTTAAATTGAAATCCTAATGTAATGTCAGCTTCTCGGGGTGGTAAAAGAGCTTCCTACATTTTGATTGACTTTGCCATCGATCCGCTGTAGACCAGAGTCGACTATGCTTTAAACATCCTCATTTGCGAAAAAAGCTCCACGCTTTACTACAGTAGATCGCTAATAGATTGAGGTCGATCATAAACTCAACAATGATGTGCTCTTGGATGAATAACACTCCTTTGCTAGATTATATCAACGAATAGGAAGGTGTCTGCATAATTATAAATAGGTATCTAATATCTGTTTTTGATGAGAGAGACTTTATCCTTGACGTAAACGCTCGCGGTGCACCCTGTTGGACATCGGACAAGACAATGTCGTCAGATTTCTCCTATTGAAGGTCCTGGGCTCAGTACTTGTTATATTTTAGTAACGATGGCACCAAGCTGTCAGATTTGCATCCATTTGTAGCGTATTTTTTATTTATTATATTAAATAAAAAAATAATGCTGTAGGAGTTCAGAGTTTACCTCGTAGGCTTGCCACTGTTTTCCTTTTAAAATATTTTACTTCGTTTTGGATCTGCCGCTCACTGTTTGGCCGGCAGCATGTTGGTGTTACAGTATGTGGGCGATACTGACCATTTACCATCAGGTACGTCTGCTCCTTTGTCGCATAAAAAAATATAAAGTTAACTTCATGTCATTTTATTGTGTTAAATATTTGTTCTAAACTAGTTTAATATAATTTAGCTGTGACCATCTGCGTACCATACACATAAGTAGGTAATATACTTATAATAAGTAACATAGTAAAATGTTAAAAAATCTTTATTCGGAAATTTAAATTACATATTGTATTTAAATATATATTGTGTATTACGTCAAATGTTGTATTTATAGTGTAAAATTAATAATAAAAATGTCATAATTATAATATCATCATAATTATTATAATTTTGACAACTAACAGTACTGTCATCGCCAAATGTTTTGCAAACATTCAGGGTACTTAGTAGAAGTAAGCATTTAGTTTTTCTTCAAGCTTCGACTTCAACGTAATTATTGGTTGTTTTATTTTGTTTTTTAAATATATTTCACAGTCCTATCATCTACGTCGGCCGGCCCCTAATTTCGTTATTTATGGCTGTAGACGTAGAAATGTCCGAAGCGCGAGGTTCCGTAAATCATGAGTAGGGGAGACTTAATTGTGAAAAATAATATTTTTGCAGAATACTGGTTAAATGGCTCAAAATGGTCGCGTGTTAAGATTTCTGAATGAATTCAAAAAAGCATGGTGGTTGAGTTATAGTATTTTGATTAATGGAGATGCTGGAATTATTGCATTTTTTAATGGTAAGGGTAGACAGGATTATAGCGAGTACACAAGTGATGAGTAGAACCCAAGTCTGAATATATATATTATCTATATGTGAAGAGAAATTAAAGGTCTACTATCTTTTGTTCTCTGTCAATATTTTTTTTTACTTTACAAGTAAGAAAAAATTGGAAACAGAATGTTATTTCACGATTGGTGTCGAATTTCGATTAGTACTCAAGCACTAATTTATTCAAATATATAACCAATATTGTATTGTTTAATGATAGATGGTAAAAAAATTATACAAATGAAATACATAATTCTGTGCAATAAATACTAGCAACTTAAAACCGTTCACTTTTTTAAAATAAAAATTTTTTTATCGAAAAAAGATACGAATGATATTTTTGGTTGAATGAATACAGAACCATGACTGGAATCTACGAATGAAAATGCTGTCTAACTATTATAAGGACATTTTTCTCGTTCCGATAATAAAAAAAACATTGTATATCGGTTACTTAAAAGTCAATAGTTTTGGTCTTCATTCTTACAGTATTTCTCAAACAGGGAGACTCCTATAAATAGACCTATAGTTTCGTAGTAATATAAAAATAATTTTATTGTTTATATTCTATACGCTCCACGGGCGTAGTGCTATATCACAAACGATTTATCATCTATGAATAAGAAATTGACAAATGCATTCAACCGGTACGGTGTCAGGTTGTCTACATAAATCTGGACTCGTTACAATGTCTTGGCTAAGCTCTGCATCTCAATATTATTAAAAATGAACTGTATATTTGGAGACATAAAGTTTATTTTGGATCGAGACGTACGGTGCTTCGTACGGTGCCAAGACGCAACGGGAGGCAACTCCTTATTTGCATACGTTTTGTTTGTTCGCCCAAATCAAACATGGCCGAAGTGCAGGTCCACTGGAGCGGATGCATAAATTAAACGCGCATGTTCGTATTAATCGTGTTCCCCACTCTCATGCTTCATACTTTATGGACATTGACAGTTTGTGTGGTCAATAAGCGAGTGGGTTGGCAAGTTCTGATTGTTACTTGTAGGCAATAACATTTGCTTAGTCCAAGCTCATACTGTTATACTTTGTCATTGAATTATAAAATATGATTTTAAACTCGTATCGTGGTAGACATTATACATTTTAATTTTAACGGGTACCTACGATTGTTTTTGTTGCATATGTAGACCGGTGCTTTAAAATTACCTTTGATAAACAGTACATATTTATAACAGATTAAAAATAGGATTAGGATTTTGTTTTTTTATATGTCGGCACGGATTAATTATTTAAATATATAAAATGTAACAATACCCAGATTTTCAAAGTAATAATAGTTAATCAAGTAATTTGATAACTGATAATGTTAATAAAATTTATGTTTTAATTTACATTAGCGGCAACAAAGAATGTACTAACACTGATCTTGTTAATTTCCCACATTATCCTCGAGCTCATTTTGAGCAAATACGGGATGAGTCTTGAATAACATTCCTTTCGTACTAACGAAAATAAACGCTTACATTACTTATTTATAACGGTTTATTCACATCTACCCGACGACGTGAACGACAACGTGAGAAAGCCGTTATATATCTATAGTTGTGTATACAATCACGAGTCTTGCAGTCATTAATGAGTTCATCGCTTAAAATACTTATCGTGAAGATACATGCTACATTTTATAATACTCATTTCTAAAATAAACACCAAATAAATAGTGAATATTTGTATTGGTATTGGTTACACAATATAGTTGACGCAGGTAGTGGCAAATAGTGTATATTGGCATAAAATGTATAATAATGTTGGTATTATCTATACCAAACAAATTAATTTATTTACAATCTGCGCACGTTAACAAGTAATTTAAAAATATAATTAGAAAGTGATTTATTTATTACTGACTCAAGAAATATTACAATAATTTTATTGTCAAATTATTAAATTCTTGCGCGCAGCTTCACAGTAATCTGTTGACTCACTAATCAAATGATAAATGCAATTATATGATAAAGAAATATGAAAAATAAGATGAATTTAAAGGTGAATACGCTTATAAATAACTAAGGAAGTATATTAAAAATGGTTAATGGTTAACATTAATTACAGCTGAGTTTACACAAATAACTGAAATAAACTTTGTCAAGTCATTAATAGCACCGCGGAATCGTAGTGGCTTTGATTCGTATCTCACGATAATTTTAACACTTTGTCAAGCGTGAGTCACGAGAGTAGTAAATATATATAAAACAGTAACTTTGATAGTTAATTTCTAGCCTAGTTGATAATGATACCTACCGAGCCACGAGTCTCAGGTTTGATTCCTAGCGTGAATGGACATAAATGTGAGGATTGGAGCAATCACACCTTACACCTTGATATTTTTCTAACGACAATCAGTTGAACAGAGCCTCTCCAGTAGTCATCATGCATTCAATCTTTCATTCCGGTCATTCTTCACAGCGCTCTAATCAGCTTCCTTGCAATCACCGGTGACTCCTTACATTCATTTATCTTTCTCGGTTGCTTGTAAACACATGATGTGACATTTGATTCGTTTTATGAAATGATTTATGAAATTCATTTAATAACCCAGCAAATTTAGTTTTCCTTCGAGTTCTTCGTTATGGATGTTATATTATTGGAAATTATCGTGTGACGAAAACTAAGATGTGGTGGGTAACACTGCATCTATGGCGAAATAAAAAGATGGCCGCGTGACGATAAAGAAATTAACGCACAGAACTTTGATACGTGAATAATCGCCAGTGTTAACACTGTTGAAGTTACCGGAATTCGCGGTTCTCACAGGCCGCAAATGTGTTTGTGTGTAGCCCTTCCGCCAACATGCCTAAACATTACATCCTACCACATTATTATTTATGTGAGAATCGCCGACATGATGCATGATTTTATCTCGAACATGCTTAATGTTCATCTTTCAACGGCTATTAAATTAAATGATTTATATATGTGTCACGCATAATTATTTTGTATTTTTCATTATTGGTTGCTTTAATTCACACGACACTGCTGAGGTACTTGTATATAACCAGTAACCAATTTGTAATGGTTATAAAATTGTTACTTTTAGAAAAAAAATACTTAGGTTTGTTTATCTTTATAAAACTTAAAACATATTGTCTATTGTATTTTTGTTAGAATGCAGTCAAAAATTACTGAACAGATTAAGTCGAAATTTTCCATACCGAATAACAATTTTATTAATTAATATATAAGAAAGAAAGAAAG
>DWPT01001120.1:0-19875 GCA_018251895.1 Agathymus mariae mariae
GATTTCAAGGTTGTTCAGTGATCCGCTCCACGTGTAACTACATCATGCTTATACTAACAAATGTCCCTCTGCTGGATTAGGATCTATTTCCGACAATGTGAGGGTGAAGGCTATAGTCCACCACGCGGGCCAATCACAAATTTCTATACTTTACACAGCGTTGTGAACTTAACATAATATAGGAACTAACTTAATTTCCAATACGTATAATATTCGGAATAATTAGGGGTACGTTCATAAATACGTTCATGGTTATAAATCTTTTTAGGATTTGTACCGTCTAATATAAATAAAGTTTCTGATATACCCAAACAGTATGTTAGAAAATTTTGCATTAATTTATTACCTAACTACAGGCCTATTTAAATTTAGAAAAGTAATAATGGTGGCACAATGCTGAACAATGGTCAAAGTAATGGCACTAGCTTCTCTTAGCTAAGAGGACCTCCAGCTGGAGATCACTGGACACCTACAACCCAGTTTAATCCGACTAACCATTATTTACTCTTGTAAAAGTCAATCCTTAAATGTTTTCACGAGTTCATTTCACAGATTTAAAGAGTTAGTTCACAAAGGGATTCAAAGCTTTCTTCTGGGTATATAGGGAGCAGGATTACATGTTGGTAATGGCGATGCTCACCACTTACCATAACGAGATCCGTCTGCTCGTTTGTAGACATTATAAAAACAATTTCATGTTACATCTACGAATATAACGTTATAATATATCGACACTTTCGACGTGCTACAGATGTATGTAAAAGTCGTACTTGGACGATATTCCAATCCAACCTTACATAAACTAATGGAGATAGGATGATTCCAAATCAATCCTAATAAAACGTTTCATACATTTTTTACATAGTATAAGTTAACGCTCGACAAAAATCCCACCTGATGGTAAGTGGTGATGAAGTTAAACTCACTAACTTATAAAAACCTATTCACTCTCCTCTTGAAGACTCCCACATCGATATTATAATAATAATAATTGTAGTAAAGTCTCATGTTCATTAAAGAGGGTAATTCTCATTGGTCAGTTGGTAGAGCGGGTAGACGTCAATCGGGTAGTCTTGAGATGAACAAGTTGCGGGTTGGACGTGTGCCCGTGCACGGCACAGCTACGAAACTGCAAAGCTTTCTCGTTACATCACACAACTACCAAGCTAAGTGTAAAAATGAATAACTAATAGCCCCCAGTGTATCTTAACATGAATACTGTACTGACGTCCATACCACTCACTACATTCTGAATTATAATACGAAAGTATTATGTATATGTAAGGGTTTTAATAATAAAATGTTAATTGACTTTTTCTACTTTCATGTCATGAAGTAAAGCGTAAAATTCTTTCACTTTACATAATTTTCGAATTTATTGCGGTCGCGTCAACATTATCGCGCTGGTGGCGCGGTGTGTGGAAAAAAGTGTCACAATGAATCATGCGCCATTTAAAGAAGTAATTACAATGCACCGTGAAGGTGTAAAACGCTTAAATCAAGTAACAAGTGCTGTCAAAACAGCGGGCTTATGAAAGCGCACGGAACCAGGGCTGTCACTTTGTGAAAGTTACAGAAACACTGAAAATTATGGCTCACAAGGTGACGGAAATGTCAAACTTTTATAATTAATGTTATGTAATGTTTAAATGTATGTAATGTTTATTGCCCCTATAAATAGTGACCTAAAAAATATTATAATAATGATAAATTGTATTGTTATTTAAGAAAACTTTATGTGCATATTAATATTCAGAAAGATTTTCTTCAATATTTACCTAAGGAAATCTAGATTCTATCGATTTTCAGCATAGCTTTGACTCAACGCTTCACAAAACAAATATATTACGTCAACGTGACCTCAATCGATTGAGTACATTATATACATACGAAATTATACGAACAGCAGATGTGTCAACAGACAGCAGACCGATGATTATAAAAAATAATGTAAATATAAAAATACTCTACGTACTGAAACTGTACTTCAATATGTAATATAGAATTTACAGATCCATTTTTGCACAATATTATATTTATAAATTATTGGAGGTACTGTCTTCCTTATATTTCCTCGTTCTAACTCCTCAGTCGTTATACATTTATAATTTTAAGTATTATCTTGTCTGAACAAAGCGCCATATTACTAATATGATTTTTTTAAATAAAATCACATGAATTTCAACCCTGTGCTAAATTGTATCCAAACAGCGTTCCGGGAACTTTAGGGCGTTGATAAAGTCCCGTTCAAACGAGTTAGTTACTTGAGCGATTGGTAGTCATCTGTTAAGCCACTACAGAAGTGGCGCTGTATTTTGAATAATATTCCATCATTTATATTGTTCTAATACTGTTGTCATATGTTGTGATACCCTAGTGGTTAAGAATTCAGCCTTGTGTGCTTTGGGTTTAAATTCTGTACATGGTTAAATATAGTAATATGAATCGAAGTTAAATAAATTTCTAATTCATATTACGTTACTTTAAAAGATAATACGTGGTAATGAATTAGGATACCGAGCTTTTCCTTTTTCCGTAGACGTCTTTTTTTAAAGGTACTGTGCGACTGTCAGCAAATTATTATATATGTACATATGTAAGATGCCATACTCTATTGATGTGTGTTATTTATGATTTACGAGTTATTTTTGTTCGGAATTTTACTTGCTTCTTTCTTCTTCGACAAGGGCTTCCTCTCTGTGCATATCTTCTTTCTTTTTTTATGATAAGGATGCATAGAGTAAACACAAAGTCGATCGGATAATAAGCATGAGGTTATGTCGAACCTGTACTACGTAGCTGCATAATGAATATTTTCCTAGCTTGTTAATCACCTTACGCGGCGTATATATTACACTTATTAAAGTCAGAAATTAAATTTATGAAGTACCAATTTACCTACCTAGCGTGCGTCGTAAACCGCGACGCGAGACGCGGTTATAATTAACGGTTGTCGTAAACAACACCTTTACTAAACAACAAGTTTTATAGATATTGTTACAGCAATTTACAAAGGACAATTGTGCCGTAAATTAGGTTGTCTAATTAATGTTACTTAACTTGCTGGAGAGAAGATTATTGTGGTTTAGTTCAAATAGAATTAAAACGCGTTCTTTGGACTTGTTGAACGGAAGCAAGGGCACAAACAATGATGTACAGTTGTCATTTTATCTTGAAATAGAACTTAAATAGTAGAAATATAAGTAATATTACTATGAAAATGAAATACTTCGACAGAATTTGGAAATTTTTGGCGTCATCTCTTACTAAACAGACAGTATAAATAACTCAAGTTCAGAGAAAAGAAGCTGTGCATCGACTCAATGCTTACTGCTACTACTACTCATTTTAGGTTATGAAAAACAAATTTTTAATGTTGTTAGGGTAGATAACTTTGTTTTGAAATGGGTGTTTTTGACAGTGGAAATGTCTTTTCGTTCGCTCCAGTGTAGGCTTCGATTTCACGAAAAAGTGCGATCTCCATATATCTCGGAGAATTGTGAAGATATGATATTCAAAAAAGGCTCAAAAGACGCGTATTCACGAGAGCTGTAAGATGCAAAAAGAATTATTCGATTAAGTAAAAAACTAAAAAATGTATGGCCGAAATAGTGAAAAAAAAAAAATCCGAATTTTTGATTTTGGCGCTCGATATTTTGGAAACGAAGAATGATATCAAAATTTGAAAAAAAAAAACTCCTTTGGACAATTTAGTCAGCTACAATTTAAGCCTAAAACAAAGACGATCTGGGTAGGGGTCTGCCCTGTAGCCTAACCTTTTTAAAAAAGTCAAAAAGTCAGAACGACATTTTAACATTTTTTGAATGTTGTAGTTTTATTTTGTAACATTTTCCTTATCCCGACTTTACGTCGCTCAGTGACAATATTTTTTCGAATTCCTTAGATTCATTTCCAATGTGCTCGACAGTCGTGTGAGGCACGTGTCGGTGAATTTTTTTCTTTCTTCTTTTTCTTTGTTCTAGAAATTAATTTCTTCAAAACTTCGCAGCAGAATAAATCATTCCAGGTTCCTATTGGGTTTACGGTTAAGATCAATAAATTGGCACACATACATCTATCAACACATCATGTCTCGTGTTCGGTCATATTGACCATAGCATCGTGTCACTGGAGGTTTTGATGTACCTTTTTATATATACGTTTTATTTATAACTTTTATAATGGGGTAAACTATAAAATATTACGCTTCTAAAATATATCAACACGTATCATCTGGTATGATTGTATCCTAGCACCAATGTGAAGTTAGTACAAAATAATCCGTCTCAATTGCTTTGAAATATAGTACTAGTACACCATCAGTATTTTTGGTTCGAATCCATTAAGGTGTCATTCAGTGTACTTGATATTGGCTTCACTTGCTCAGCATGAAGCCTATGGCCTTAACAATTCCCACTAAGAAATGAGATTCAGCAGTGAGATAATTAGATGTTTGTGTTAATGATAGTATTAACATTATTTGGTAATCGTGGCTATAATTTGTAAATCTAATGAATTATGGCTGCCTCGTCAATACAAGAAATTGTGAAAAATGCCGGCCATAGTATGGATTCCGTTAAAGTTTAATTTTGTTGAAAAATATTGATATTGTTATTGTTCGTCGTCCAGGTTCAGTACAGTCACAAAGAAAACAAGTTAAAGTAAAGTAATGTTTAAAAGGATATTGCGACGAATGGTGTTAGTAATTACGGGTTTAATGTTCTATTCTCTCAGAGGCAATAAGGATCATTATTGCGAATCTCTTGAGAAGTTTTAGCGGGCGACGGTTATTGAGAATAATACATGCCGCCACAGAGTTTCTATAAATATGTGTGTAAAAATTAACGATTCAATTTATTTACTCTCGAAGGTGTGCTGTGCACTATAATTTAGTTTTTATTTTATATTGTGGAAGGAAGAAACGAAATATATGTTTTTATTGCAGCCTTTAGACTAACCGAGATATAACTAAGGTACTATTAATTTATTTATATTTACTTATTTTATTGTAAACAAATGTTTATTAGAAGCGGACTTAATGCCTAGAAGCAATTTCCAACAGTCAATCCTTAGGTTATTTGAAGCTGTGGTAAGTGTGCGTATCGCATAAGATGTAAATAACTATAATTATTCATATTAAGGTTATATTTGTTGCTTTTTTGTCTATTTGAGATTTTATGTGAAACATTTAATATTTTTTCGTATTATTAAGTTAAATAAGACAAACTTAAGACTATTGGATAAAAGTGTAAGGCAGAAGTACAATTATTTATAATGCTTTTGTGATTGTGAAAAGATATAGGCAAAGCCGGTTACGTCTGAAGCGGAATTGTACTCCGTATTATAAAAAAAATACACTAATTTTTTCGTATAAATTTTTCAATAAACTACGCATAAAAATCATCATTATCAATTTCTTTTACAAACAGTCATTTCGGGGATAAGGAGGGGAAGGAACAATATATATACAAATACAAATATTCTTTATTTGTACACCTAAAAAATTTACAAATAGTGATATGAAACAAGCCGCAATCAGTTTCTTAGAGGGGTAATTTTCGGACCCCAAGACAATCATCGAACATGACCGAGCCTAAATTTTCAAAGGCATCACAGTAAGGGATATTGTGACAACGTAAAAATAATTTTTCTTAATTGTTTTTTTTTTTATTATTTTATTTAGTATTCACCAAAGTATGAATGTTAAAATTATAAACAAAAAACTTATTTTCTTGTAACCAATGTTTATTAGAAGCGGACTTAACGCACTTTTGAATACATTTCATATGAAGCGTAATCCTCTTTAAACAAGTTTGTGTTATTTGGAACCAAGGGTTTCACAAGAATGGCACCGCCGCACCTAAACCAACTTGTATGTCAATAAAATACTAGATCCCCGATATGCTTTCTAGTTAACACAATTCAGAGACATGATATTATCAACTGATTATATCCAGATATAGGTATCCGTTATCGCTGTCGGATGCACGGTGGGCCAACGCGCCTGGCCGCAGACAAGTGAATACAGGCCTAAGACGCGTAACGTAATGAAATCCAACAGGATCGCACAGTTTTGTAACGAACGGCTAATCTGCGAGTATTTCACTGGTGACAACATTTATAAATTATATTTTCTCATCTAGTTTGCTTAACTTAACTTAATGTAGCTGTGTTGTAAAGGTATACTTACAAAAAGTGGATGTACAGAAATAACTGCTAACCATATTTATATTCACTCCTCAGAGTTAACTGTAATTCTGTGGCTTATAAATAGGACAGTAAGTACAACATTTAAGATTCAATTATAGACAGTATTATCTTCTTAATATCAAATCACAACCCGCTGTTAAGTTCGGATCTTTTCCAGAATGTCAAAGTTCAAAGTAATTTTCGTTGCGATGTTTCTTTACATCGAAACCATAAGGAAATGGTAGCTACAGGAAAATGTAAAACATTGTTGTTATTCCCAGGAAAGCTTTGCGGTGATGTCAGTTTTACACATGGAAGCTCGAATGAGAAGTTCATATAAATTGTAAATATGATTTTTCCAGTTGTACCTGTATGTGCTACTAATTAATTATTACTTCTCAAAGGTGTGTAAAGTGTGCCAATCTGCACTTCGTCCGCGTTGTATGAGTTTTAGCAGCAACACATAAAAGACTAGCGATTATGGATTTTGATGATGAAAATGATGGACATTGAAACGTCGTCCACATGGAAATGTGAACTCAAATGGAATATTGTTGATAACTTTTTTCTTGTATCAACTTGTCAACTGTTTCTTTCATCACAAACAAAGTTAAGAGTATTATTTCAAATGGAAATAACTCATAAATAAAAAAATTGTATTGCAGAATATCCCGCCGAGAAGCAGCCTGTCGGTCTATGCGAAGTGACTTAACGTTTTGACGGCGGCCTCTCCGCGCGGCTCTTTAGATACTGCACGCATCCTTAGCTGCTTAATCCATTGCATCATTAATGTTGACGTATATTATAGATTGTTGCAAGAAAAAGGTCCAGAATTAAAAGTGCTACAACATTTGTACGATTCGCGTAGGTCAAGATTTTTCTAATTTAGGTTTTGAAAGTAAGTGTTAAAAACCTTGTTTTATTGGTTTGAAGGGTGTTGGGACAAGTGACGCTTGTCAACCGCAGCAGGTTAATTAGTAGAAAAGTCGTTTGATGGTAACATATAATAACCGCTCATGGACGTTTACCGGTCAAGGAAGCAGCGGGAGCACTTTATACTTTTGTTTACGTATGCTAAATCTTAGTTTTCACAAGGTTTCAAAACACCGATGACTAACCAGCAATATAACTGAAACGACTGTTGTGTTAGTGGTGGTGGTCATGGTGGTTGATGGTAAAGAATGGCTTTCACGACTGACACATTTATAGTTTTCCGCTTATTTTCTTAATCAGAAGATGTGGACAGCGGGAAGATTACTATGCTGACGATCAAAACAGATCCTAATCTCTTCAAAGAACACATCTACGTGTAAAATCTTTTTAAAGTCTCAATTAAGGATTTAAAAATAAAAATCGTAATATGTATCTTTGTCAGAGCAGGCCCACTATTAAATATAGGTTTTTATTCTGTTTGAGATGCACCGGCGCGATGCGCAAATTGCCCAATAAGCGGTTAATTGAGACATTAGTCCGATGAGTGAGATTCGAATCTATATCTGATAAATTGTACACTGAGACGGTCAAGCCCTGTTAAATTATACTCGTTGCGAATTACACGACATGAGAGATGAGTGTGTAGGTCCATGATCATTATTTAAATTGACAACAACTTTTATATGTAGTAATATAATAACAACTGCCAGATAAAATGTAGGTATATGTATTCATTTTTACTGACTGATTAAATGGAATAATGTATGTAAAGAGTTGACAACATAAATACATCGTTACATTTTGTCACATTATATAAAATGCAAAAACAATAAAATAAATAAATTTTAACCCGTATAATGTGTATAATATCTATTGTAATGCGTTTATCTGTAACACTTTTCCCAGAACTCCTTTCAAGATCTGGGAATGCAGCTCACTCCGCTCGTCCTGTACAATTCACCTACTAGACGTTTCTGTTGGTCGACTGTACAAAAAACATCGTTAAGTTATGCTGCTACTGGACTGGTGATATTTCAAATCAAACTAGTCAATTAGTTGGAGAGCATATGAGTGGAATAAACAATTACACTTTATCGGGCGAGTGTACGCAAACACCCGTATCACTGGTAGTTTTACCGCACCTCGATGCTTATCGCGTACGGGTTACGTAGGGTGGCTGTGCTTTAAAGATATACAGCACTTTTCTGAATATGTGTAAGCATACGGGTTTATACAAGCACACAACTAAGAAACACACACTGATTATAGTGTAATTATTATAGTTTATTACCGGAATGTAATGGAGTTCCGTAACCGAATCCGATAAAAAAAGTTTCCAATAATTTCGTATAGGGGCAGAATCTAAGTTAAATACGTTATGACTGGCTTTCGCTGTCACTATTACGTTGCAAAAACATAACATATATTATTAAAGGTCTTAAATCCTCTAATATCTGTAACTGAAATTATACGAAACAATCCGATAATCCGAAATATTTTCATATCCGTAACCTCTAACCGGTAAAATATTATTCATAAATCAGTAGCCGTATCAAGATTCGACATTTCATATCCATAACATCTCTAATATATATAGTAACGACCTAATCGTAAATGTATACTTAAATTATTTTGATAAGTAAAAATTGTTAATTTTAATACTGAACAAATATATTAAATTGGTATAGATACTTACAGATATGTATTTGTGTGTATATTAAGTATACATTATATATAATTGTATTTTACATATATTTAAATAACCTTTTAAATAAACCTGTACCAGCTTTAATAACTTATGGTGTCATTTTTATAAGTTATAGACCTATTTTGTATTTTCATTGTATTGTTTCCACATATTTCACTTACGCAATTCACTATTTAAATTTTTATTATGTGGAATCTCAAGAATTATATAATAACTCAGTAAAGCATTATTTATGTGAAATTTACATACTTAAATAAAATCTACTTTTATCGTATTTTATGGGCAGCTTACTGACGGATCGTTACAGGTGAACCGGCTCGTATGAACCGTTTATAAGATTTATTTATGTGCACGTGTGGCAATTTGCGTTCTCTACACGACTGTACGCACTTCGGATAATCATTCAAATGCATGTTTCACGTTTCGGTAACAGCACGTCCAATGACGCATTTGAAATTATTTATGTGATTGCTAAATAGTCAGAGGTTATTATGGACACTTAATGTCTTCTACTTAGTATCGCTAAGTTAACTTAGCTTTTGGAAGTGTGATTGTTGCAACAAGCAGTCGAGCCACCTAATAGTAATTGTTTCACGCCCCCCTGGATGTCAATTCTAACTTTGAAGCTTTGAAAACCGTGTGGTATGCGAATGAACAATTAACTTACTATATAAATATATAATACTATATATAATATAACATATCTCCTGTAATACTTGAAACTTACCACCCCCACCCCACCAGTATCCCCACCGGTCCACGGTAACACAGGCAATTTGATGTCGGCGACATAGAAATGGCGTATTCATCTAGCACATGTTTGCATATCTAGTCGATGGGTTTACCCTCATCTTTGTGTTTAAGATATATTTTTATTAAACAGCACTTATCACGTATAATTATATTATGACACATGAGCGTTGGCGGATCTGTAGTAATAAATTAAAATGCATTTAAATGAATATTAAAATAGTAGACGCGGAGCAAGTGTTTGGATATGGCGATATCGTCATACATGGCGGTGGCTGATGGCGCCGATGACCCGACACCTAGAATTATGACGTTGTTGCACAATAATAATGCTAATAATGTAAGATTAATATCTTTACAATTATGAGCGTTAGATGTAAATTGCAGATGTGTCTGTGTGCACGGACTGCGGTGATGTTAGTTAGAGGTGTTAGGGATATGAAATTCCGGATGTCGGTACGGATACGAATATATGAATAATATTTTACCGGTTACGGTTACGGATATGAAATTATTTCGGATTATCGATTGTTTTGGATAATTTCGCTTACGTATATTAGATGATTTAGGATCAGGAAAAAATATATAACGTATTTACAAGATAACATTTTGACTTTATTTTTAAGTATTATCTAGTATTACAATCATAGAAAAGACCAATAGCATTAAAAAATTATAATATAAACTGTCTTAAACTGATGGCTAGTTTATTTGCCATTTCTTTAGATTAATTTAGACTCTGTCCCTATCCGAAATTATACAAAACTTTTTTATCGGATTCGGTTACGGTTTGGGATATATTTTTATTTCTGATATCCGATAGTTTCAGATACGGTTACCGAGCTCCATACATCCCTAATATTACGTAAATTTATGTTATGAGTGATTTGTTTCGCTTCAACTGAGGCATTTTTAGATACTATATTTTTCTTCGAGGATATATTCGCTACCAAATAATTATGATTTCTTGTATGTATTTTATCTCAAGTTAGCTTCGTTGATCTCCATCATACAGAAACACGTAGTCCCGGCTGCAATTAACAGTAAATTCAATTTATAGAAACAAAAAAACAATTTTATTACAATAACATTTAACTAAAATAAATTTTTGCATTAATTTTATTTTTATTAATTGAATTAATGAATTCAATTTTAATTTAACTACAGTTTTAATTCACTTTAAATAACATTCAAATGAAGTAGGTAAAATTTTAATTTTAATCTAATATAATTTTGTCTGTGAATAAAATTTAACATAACTACATCCAATTCCAAATCAATTTATTAACCGAGGTTCTGATCGTATTGAACTCATGAATAGACTTCAATTAAACCCGAAACTAATCCAAACATATTAACGCACTTAGTAAGATAAAAAAACCAACTGCAATGCTCGTACAACAAGAACCCATGTTTAAGTCTTAAGATTTGTCGAAAGGCGTCCTTCTGTCTGGATTATTCACTGGATACAGAGCAATAAAAATATAGATACACAGACAGAGTGAAATTCCACGTCCAATTATTTATAGGCGGTTCAAGTTCACTCGGGAATAGCTTTTCGAGAATATCTCCATTGTGAGTGATGTCGGTTTAATGTGTTGCGTATAGACGCTACGCGGACGAGACGGTGAACGGTCAAAGTAATAATCATTTCGTTTAACTTAACTATATCTATAATTAAATTCTAACTGATCGATTTCTGTACATGAACGACATATGAAAAAAAATGTTATTAGGGGACTTTATTAACGCAATAGAATCAAAAACAATATTTATTAGATTTTTTGTCTGATTGTCTGTGCGTTTGTTCCCGCTAATCTCAGAACCGGCTTAAGTGATTACGTTCTGGTTTTCACAAATAAGCGTCACTTGATACTTATAGTTTGTTTCATTGCAATCCGTCCATAAATTAAAAAGTTATGAATTAATATATTTACCTGTAATTCACAGTACGAGAAAACCCCAGAAAAATGCAGATGCTATCTTTAAGCGTAAGGTAGTTTTTCCGAAGCGAACCGAGGGCATTTGCTAGTTATCAAATAAAATGAACGCAGTCACAAGTAATGGTGTTCACATAACAAGAAACCATGATCCGAAACCAAATGCTTGTCACATGATACTGACGGATAATCTTCGTTTACTGTCACCGCCAATTGGGCTGTTCAATCGTACATAATTGCTTACTTCTTATTTATACTGCCATATAAATCTGTTGAGATTTTCGTGTACGTCTCGATATATCTCAAAACTACTTAATCCACCTTAGTGAAAATTTATGTGTAGAGAAAACAGATACAATCTATCTATCTATATAAATCTGTAATGTCCCTCTATGTACATCCAATTTTTTTTTGTCAAATATCATTATTAAAATATTCGTTTTATGACACGCTAACATCAATTTGACCATTTCGAAAAGTTTGTCCTGTTATAACCCAAGAATGGTTTGACCGATTTTCGTGAAAATTGATACGTAGTGAGAACACGTCAATGTGCAGATGATAATAGGCTATATAAATTTTCCGTTAATATAATGATGTCTATTCGATTCCGAAAATAATATTTATTTTAATAATCATGTATATACGATTAATAGTCCAACTCGAACGAAGTCGAACGGGACCTCTAGTCAACATATACAATGCTAAGCAAGAGTTCATCTACTTCTTAAAAAGCGAATTAAAATTCCGAAGCAGCGATATCATCTTCGTTATCGCACTCATTTATTTACCTGGAATTGAACGCAGTGCATTTCCACTCTTGATAATTAATAACGTAAGTATTATGCAGCGTTAGCCTCAAAAAAGTGTTCTCTAAAGTTTCGCTCACATGCCCAGTAATTGCTTTAAACACTAAAGGATAAAAGGTCTCGTCAACCGACAAAAAAACATGTGATTTGTTTGTGTCGTTTTGATTTTTGGCACAATATCAGTTAAAGTGACACTGACGTGACGTGACACTTCTTTGTTTTGTTACCGCGACATTTACTGTTATTTTACATTATTTGAAACAGCATAAAAGAGTTTTACTTCCACAATCGTGTACAACTCCTTAAATCTACATGCTTTGTCCCTTTTTGTACCTTTTTACAAAGTGTAGATATAAGCCATGAAGTACACATTATAATGACAGTGAATAGTGTCAATTAAGACAGTTATCTACAGATACCACCTTTGATTACCCTGACTTCAGTTCAACGTACTAGTAAAAGTCAAGGTGGTCGTCGACTAGACTGTTATCAATTTGTCATCGATACAATAAAATCCTGTATATACATCATATTTTTCACACAAAACACCTAAAAGTGTCCTAAAATAAAAATAAAATAAAAAAACTCAACTGCGTAAAATGTTAATTTAAGAAAAAAGGAAGATGTAAGAAATGTTGCTTATTGTTATCCCGTAGCCCACGACACTATACCGAGGTCAGTGGCCACTGAAGCTCCACCGTCTAGTTAATTTTTCTATCGATCTAAGCCTTAACATTTTAAAATTTTAATGCTTTCCAAAGCCCTCTTTTCCAAAGGATTAATGCTAAAGGAGCTCAAGGAGGTAAAACTAGTAGATCAACCTCCTCAGTTTATCCTCGTTCGTATAACATCAAAAGCATCACTGATGCACTGCCATCAAATAATTTGTTGAAGAACCTGCTTATTACTAGCTGCTTGAACAACGACCGAATACTTCCGAATCCGATTTGTTGGACAAGGAACAACTGAAATACATTAAATTTAAATAAATCAAACAATCGGTTGATTTAAGAAAGAGAGTGGTAGTCATTCAGGTAGGTAAAGAAACCTAGCCTCACGCCGAGTACCGTCGGGACCGCAGAAATAAGGGAGTAAACTCACTGGTACACAAATATGTTACGTCATGTTGTAGCTGCCTTAGGAACGTAGGAATATATGGATGCGTTGCCATTTCATCGTTTTGTACATCATTATCATTAAATAAATAAATAAACGTTCACACACTCACACCCCTGCACCAGGATTTCCTGTATTGCCGGTGGCATGGGCGTACACAAATATGACATCACACACTCCCACGATCCAAGAACAAACGTTTATTTGACATATAAATGTTTGCCTCGGGTGGGAATCGAACCCGTGACCCCACGCTTGACAACAGGGCCCCTACCAACTGGGCTAACGGGTTTTAAATAATGTGTTTGTGTGTATTGTACGTATAATGTTTGTTTCTTTCACGCAACACTTTACAACATTGTTCAACGGATACTCAATCCTTGGTTGCTTGCAAAATATACAGGATAAATACAGATCGATTGAACCGCGATGTGACTGTGAATATATATTCTGCAGACCAAATGTAAATGAGGATTGGTTAAAATGTTTTGTTCAGTTATATTTATAAGGAATTTCCTTTTTTAACCGACTTCAAAAAGGTGGAAGTTCTCAATTCGTTTGCATTTTGTTTATGTTTATTACTTCAGAACTCCGTCATTTGTTAAGCGTCTTAGAGAATTCCTTTTCATTTGGAAAATTACTACCCCAAATATTGGAAACTAAAAGATCAAACAAGAAATTTACTTTCTTCAAATTGACCTGTTTTTTTTTTTTAATTAAAATAATTATTTGTTAACACAATGTGATGTGTGATTTATGATTTTGCTAGCTTGTGAACATTATGTTTTAAAACTTCGTACGTGTATTACATTAAACGCTCTTCTTCTCGTACGTCATGACATAGCCTATGAACGTAATCTGAACTACACGTAAAATGAATATACTTGATTGTCATTAGTGTCTGACATGTGTCACTGTCAAAAGATTCGTCTCAGCAGTTTTGACGTGAATATAATCTATGCAACCTAATCGAAATATAATATTAAACTTATTGTTAAATTCAGTTGTAATGGATTTAAAAGATTGACTTGGAGTCGACTTATTTTGCAATAATCTACTAACATAATGCTTATATTATGGTTTACAAATATTCCTGTAGATCGTATCGTTTCTGTTGTTTTACGTAAAAACAAATAATTTTAATATACATATATATAACACCCCGTGAGTTATCAAGCGTCATGCACAATATACATATACGTATGTGGATGCCCACTGATGATCCACGTAAAGCTGTTGTATGCGCTAGCGGTTGTACCGCTACTAGTTCGGAAGTTGTTTATCCTGTACGGCATGCGACCGCCGCGCTCCGGCACACTACAGCTTTGCTGTTCTCTTAACTCTGCCACGCTTTAGACACCGATGCACGAATGAATAAGCTTTTTATATAAAATAAAGTATATGTACCTAATTACTAAGAACTAGAAAAGACTAGAAAGACTAGTCGCGACTCTTTCATATATAAATCATATCAGTTTAAAAGTACAAAAAAATATAATCATAATGATCACAGTGCGTTCTATACGGCCTAGCATAATTATGAATCACTGGCTCAGAATATAAATAAATTGAGAGAATATGATTTTCATCTGTTAAACAGTAAATGTCCGACAAAAGTTTTGACGTGGAATCATTTCCCAGAATTTAGTTTATCTTAAGTTGCAACAATATACAATGTTATTTAAAGCAATACGATCATCTTGATGTGATAGCATTAGACAGGAAATAATTTTTAATTCCATGAAATTGTCACATAGCACAAAACAACAACTGCACGGATTTTATTGCAGTTTCATTGACAAATGACTCACGAGGAATTTTTATACACAAAAAACAAATGTTGTGATTACTCTTTGGTAATATTACGACCGATCAAGTTTCCAGCAGCGAAACGAGAACGGATTACTGGTGTCATTATTAAAATCATCGTGAAACACACGGGCCAATGAAAGCAAAAAACGAAGAGAAAAACAACATATCTAATAGCTTAGCCAACACGACGAGAAACGTGGCGTCGCACACTTATTAAGTTTTATTTTCCCTTACAAAACAAGAAGTTCCGAACTTGGCCGTTGCTGCATCGTAATAAAGTTGACAATTTCAAGTTCAACAGCAGCTGATTCACGCGTTGTCAAAAGTACGCATGGTCACAAACGAAGCTTCACGTTACGATCAATTTGAGCTAATCAGAAGGCGTTTGGCGGTCTTGACCTTAACTTGCGAAATATGGCATCAATTTAAATACCCAGTCTAGTTTATTTCTAGAAGTAAAATGATGTTTATTGGGAATAGATGGGCGAAGCCCGCTTGGGTGGGCGCCAGTAGTTAACCTATTTCTTGTTATAAGTGATTTATCGCCTCTTGTTGGCTGCTAGTGGTAAAACAATTTTATTTGTTGCTGGATTAAATCCTGCATCTTTATCGAAATTAAATTTACTCAACCGGTTAAAGACCTGCCACTTAATCGCAACGAATTCATTAAAGACTTACGGTGAAACTATCTACAAAATAGCAAAATAACTTTTTTGTAACGTAATGCTTTTACAGATTCTGTATCATCGTAATTTTACGATATTTAGGTTTTTTTTCAAATTCATACAATTTTATTTTTATTTATCTTCGTATTCATATATTATAATGTTCTTATTTCAACATACATTATAGTTTTAACTAAATTGTAATATGAATCGTTACAAAAATTAATAACAGTGACTAGGACCATCTGTTTGCTGTTGATTTATTAAAAGTGTATGAATATAGATGTGTTTTTAATTTAAGAATATTGTAATAAATCAGAATCCGGACGGTATTCGTTAATTCGTCCGTTCAATTAAAAACTACAGATGTTATCTTTTCAGAATCGATTATATCATTCGTGTTCTCAATAACATAATTTATAATTCGAAGGACTAATCATTTTTAATTCCTTGTGCAATAGTATAACAAACTTATAGTTATAGGCAACTTGTTTACTTGTTTTAACTTGGATGCAATCCATGGTCAAACTCCAACAACACTGTTTTTATTTAAAATATTATATAAATGTGCTGGTTGTTGTAAATATTTAACACCACACAATTTTTTTTTATTGTTTTTGGCGGCTTTTATAAGCTATATAAGGTTTATACCTTACCTTCACTAGTAGCCTGTTTCTGGACAAAAGATGACCATCTTCTCATTTCAGTGAAGACCTAGAAGGTGGCGGTTGAGTTACTTAGTTTTTATCGCTTATTTATATGAAGGAAATTTTAAATACAATAATAAATTTGTCTAAACAACCGTATAACAATGTCACATCATTTTTAAGACGATTATTTGACAAGTAGTTACACTTTTGCAGACCATGAAATATTTAAATGAGTCCTAATAAAAAGTAAAGCAACGAGTGCAAATTACACGAATCAAAAAAAAAAAAAAACATATAAATTGTCAAATTGCCGTCATAATTGTCTAGACGCTACAAGATTAGCATTTTAGATAATAGAACAGTGTATTTACATGCCATTTGGCAGTGTTACATATGGCACAAATTTGGTAGGAGAATCGATAAAAGCCCGAATGAGTGGGTGGAGGTGCGAGTGACACTTCACATGACATTGCTTGAACAAGGCTCTTTATTATTCGTTGATAAAATATCTGGAGCATTACATTAGATATAATAGGCTAAATTCAAAACACAGAAAACGGATACGTCACTGTTTAGTACTCCTAACAATAGTTGCGTCTAAAATTAATAAGCATCGCAACTGTCGTCAGTACACAATTGTAATGACTAAGCAAAATGTCATGAAATCATTTAAAAACTAAATTGAGATGCAGAAAGCGCTGTCTTTCATAATGAAAGCGGCGACAGAAACAAAGGGAGCATATTAACGCGCGTAAGAGATGTCATTTGTCAAGACAAAGTGGTGAGTTAAAGACTTTTAGTTGCAGTCACTGCGTGCAAATTGTTGGACTTACGACCGTTTGCGCGGCGGCCGTGTATCAATCGATTTAGTAACAAATTGACTCAGGAATTCGATATGTTTTTAAGATATAACCCTTTTACGACAGCTTAGCTTTGAAACGCGATTTTTTGAAGTGAAAGTGGGAAATTGGTATTGGTTAGAGTAATAACAAATTTTAAAATTCTTATTAAATAAACAAACGGATAAAATATTTACAAAACAATAAGGAAGGAAATATTAGAAATACACAAACTCTTAATACAAATAATAATTAAAGAAACTAAAAATATGACTTGTTGTTGTATTCGTATTATCAGAAATATATAAATAACATGTATTCAGTAAAAAAAAATATTTAAAAAATCGAAAGTCATTTTTTATGTAAGTAGCCGACAAACGAGCCACCTGATGGTGGTGAGAGGTCACCGTCGCGTTGGCGGTGAACCGATGCGTTGTCAGCCAAGAAAGAAAGAACATTAATTTAACATAAATTACATTTTACCTAGAAGCTAATGATATTCTCATATTTATAATTTTCAATCATAAATAATGTTAATGCTTATAAATTGCAGTCTTCAATTAATAACCAATTCTACTCAATTGAAACACGTTTTTAGTTGGTAATACGACAACATTGTACCTTGGTAATATTGTACTCCGTAATTGCTCAAGTAGACTTCTCAACGTGCCTGAAACAAACGAAAAGTTATATTTAATTAAACTTGCAATCATTTTGTTGTGTTCAGAGCAATGACTAAGCTTAAAATTATACAAGACCGGCCATTGCTAATGTAAACCAGCGAATATCTTAGCATATGAAGGATCATGATACAACTTGACGTTCTACATTAAATCATCATAGACAATACATGTAAATTGCGAATTACATGTGTAAGTTTTTTTTTTACAGTAAAAGTTGACGGGAATTTATGACAAACTAAAAATTATTGTTATCATTATAATGTTTTTCTTCTTATTTTTAATTCTTCATTATTATATTATTTTTACTAGATAAACTTATTGTTCTGCAAATTATGTTGTTATGTGCTTGTTCTATTCAATTTAATTATGAAATTTATGTGTCATGAACGATTTTTATTATTATTATTTATTATCTTTTTAAAATGCTGTTCACTGTAATTGGTTCGCGCCTGTAATTGAGGTGACACTTATTTTCTAATGGTATTTTTTTCTGTTGCGCTTGTATTAGTGTTTATTTTGTCGGTGCAATGAAATAAATAAATAAAATAAGATGTGTAGGCTTCAATATAATGTCTATTAAGTTATTATACCATTTTTTTTTACAACCTAAATAGTTACCAAGATAAGTTGATAACTCAAAAAAAGGTTCCTTTAATTTACGATCCTTCATACAAAGTTTGTTTGTCATATTTGTTTATTCAAGTATGTGATATTCTCTGTTACTTGCAGATTCTGAAATAAATTGCAAATCAAGATAAATATTCGTACCATCGCGATAGGATTTCAGATGGTCCAAATTAGATTAGCTTTGCGCTTTACAATGTGACAAACTTCAAGCAAGATGGATTTATTACGCATTAGAGTCACGAATATAATCTGAAAGGACGTGGTTAACTTATTTGAAACAAACAAGACTTCACAGCGCAGTGCCTTCCTTGGACATATTGATATTACAAGTATCAAGTATTTAGTAACATTACAGTTTGAATCAAAAACAATATGTATACAATATGTAAAAATGGAGGTAGAACATTAAAAAAAATAAGTTTTTAAATTTCAGATTAAACTTATTCTTAATGAAGGGAAATATAAATAGAAATGCAATCAACCATCTTGTTGATTGTCGATCTACGGGCACAAGAACAAATATCTTGTAGAATCGGATAATGATGGTTAATACCAAATTAAGATGACATTATGGATGCTTCAAGTAAATTTAAATCCTAAAGCGACGGTAACTAATAAATTCGAATTACTTCACTGACAAATATACAAATAACGCCGCGGGATAACTCGCAACATTACTCAAAGCGTCCATTCAACAACATATTAAAATTAGCTTTGGTATTGTTAAAATAAAGATTATTATTGATCATAAACTTCAACGTGTTCATTACAACATTTACAAGCTTATTGATTATGAATTCGAAATATTTTTGATTAAAAATGAAGCTCTTTTCTCGTTACAACGAAGTATATTTAACAAAGTATTACGACTTGTTCATAAATATGGATAATAGATTAATGCAAATATTATGATTTGTGATAATTACACTCCAATGCGAACATCAGGTGCAAATCGGTCATTAATCATTGCATCCAATAAACAAGACGATTTCATTACATCTTCATCCATCCGCATATGTTTTGAAACTTTCTACTGTATGTAATGATTTCTTTAATGAAATCAATATCAAGTTACATGGAAAAAAATCCTTGGGGATTTCGGATAATTCTTCCGGGAACTCCGAATAAAAACAACAATATCTGTTTTTGATTTT
>DWPT01001121.1:0-19874 GCA_018251895.1 Agathymus mariae mariae
TTGCTAATAAAATACGGCAAATCGTTAATATAAACAAGAAAAAGGAACGGACCTAGAATAGAGCCTAAAATAAGCTCGTGTGCAAATTTAACAATTTTATTATGGATTTTTCAAAGTAGTTTGTTACTATGACATATTTTTTGATGCGCCGGTTCACTGCGAGTATTATGATGGCGGAAACAAAAAAATTCACTTCAACCTTGGATATATTTCATCTCAAATCAACACTCGCTGAAGTGTCTCATTGTGAAGAATCGAATGTGACAAAATAAGTATGCACAGACGAGGAGCTGAGGCACAAGTTCAACCGAGGCTACCGGGAGTTCTGGTTGCGACGTAACATCGAACACGGTGTCCTGCGGCGTGCAACATTGTTGAACGTCGGCTGATCGCCCTTCCATCGTCACACCAGGTCGAAAGGTGTCAGTGCTTACAAACATTTTAACGGAACAAATAAAACATTTGAAAATCAACGAACGCGGAGATTTAAGGCTGCAACTTGCCGATATTGAATCGGATTTAGATAATTTGGAAGAAAGTCACCAGGTTCATCCATCACACGCACTTTTTTATTTATCTCTACTTTGCAATTCCGTTTTTTTTTTTTTTCAAAATAATTACCAGCCTTAGTTATTTTTACGTAATTATTAATTACACTTGATATTTCCTGAATTTTATGTCTATTTATTGTGTTAAATTTTGATGAGGTAATTATGTCAAGTTATGATGTCACTTAACTAACGCAAAGTTTTTAATTGCTAAGTATTTTGTACTAACAGGAGAAAACTAGGGATAGGACTTTTAAAGTAATTTAGTTATGGGGATCCGAGGTATCAGTTCATTTGGAGATGGGGTCTACTGCCAAACAATTAGGTAACCATTGCACTGAGCTGTGTACGCAATCATTACGGCTTCACCTGACGCCTTCAATTTTTGTTCATTTAAGTACCTACGAATGTATAAACTTGTACATGATCCACTGCACTGTGAACTAAAGATATTGTTAAAACATTATTAATGCGTCCGTTCGATGTAAACGTAAAACTAACTAATATTGTAGGTGTGGCTGCAGAATATGATGTATTGAATAGTAAAGTTTGTGCTGTATTGGGGCCACCTAGAAAACTCCCCCCAATCCCACGTTGGCAGAACAGGGTGTCGTAAGAGGCGACGGAAGCCAGCTTGTTTGATGGTAGGGCTTTGCGTAAAGATTGTATCATCAGTATTATTATTAAGACATTAAATACTATTGTTGGTATTGTTATCTTTTTGTGAAGCCCGCCTGGCTAGCTACCACCCTCCTGCTCGAGTCAGCCGCCAAACGGCTCGTCGTGTTCCGGCTGGGGGCTTGAGACCTTCTTTCTTACCTTCTTCTCATTTCCTGGCCGACAACGCATCAGTGATACCTTTGGGCCTGCTGATGTCCATGGGCGACGATGACCACTTACCTACAGGTGGCTCGTTTATCGGCTATTAAGAAATAAAAAAAATAAAAAATGGTATTAAAAAAAGCGGGAAAACACCACAGAATATAAATATCACAGCGTATAAGTACAGGTTAAGTGAGGTATCATCATGTATAATTATTCCATTAATATCAAAACAATCAGAAAATAAACAATGAGACAAAAATGCCACATTCAGTCATTGTTCAAAATAATGCACAACGAATTTTCATTGCCTCAGCACATTGTTTGAAACAACTTTGTTATTTCACAATGGAAATTGCAAACATGAACTTACAATGCCACTGTATGTGTAAACCGGGGAATTCCTCGAGTGGATTGAATGGCCAGTTCCAACACTGTGTGGGATAGAAAAAGATACTCAACGGAATGAAATCCATACTTTTAAATATGTCGTAATTTTAAGTAAACTGTTTAAACAGTTGGACAATTTGTTTTAGGTCAAACGGGGCACCGGCTCATAAAAGCCATAATTAAAATTTCATCGCCGCCCTAAGTCGTTGTGCCGTGGGCGGTGACGTCACTTTGACGTTCAGATCTTACGACCTTCAGATTTATTTATCTGAGTTTGTGTAGAAAACGAAATCTACAAAGACACGTGTAACGCAATTGATGACATGAACCAATCATTGGAATATATTTTAAACGATTTTTTCCAAAATCAACGGGTTCGATTCATGCAGCAAACTACCAAGTAGGCAATCCGCAGGTAGACTGCACAAGATTGACCCAGGTGTGGTTGTTAGTTCTTTGGTGAGTTGTGCTGTAGTGCAAGGTAGTCGGTGGCATCGGGCTAAAAGCATGTGGCAGGTTTCTCCCGAGACTGGCCAGTCTGTGAGCTTGGGACCGTCGGCGAGTCACACAGCACGCC
Organism: Agathymus mariae mariae; assembly: GCA_018251895.1. Lineage (NCBI taxonomy): Eukaryota > Metazoa > Arthropoda > Insecta > Lepidoptera > Hesperiidae > Agathymus > Agathymus mariae. Next base: position 2,338 of record DWPT01001121.1, read on the forward strand.
GCAGCTGCACGGACTCATTGGGCTCAGTTGGTAATTAGGTGTATCGGTCCAGCGGTGAGAGCAACTCCGTATTGTTTTTCTCGCACTCCTTACAACAAAAAGCATTCGCTAAGCTTGAAATACTGCTTCACTGTGTTCAGTACATTAACGTTTTTTTTTTTTACAAATGTGAATGTGTGGAAATTCGGAGCTCATAATAATATGTTTTTTATTGGAGAACGCACAGATTTGCCTTAAGACTTGTTAAACACAAGTCTGGCTGCGTGCTCCGCCACGTGTGACCTGGAGAGTGATCCCATCTCCGGTACTATCGACCGCAGAGCAATGCTTACTGGATATTTTTCCCGGTACGTCGATGATATGCAGGATAAACAGTTAGGGTGAGAGCACTGGACCTTGCGGTATGCCAATATCAATGTATTTCATATCCATTCCTAAATCATGTGATCGCGTTAAATGAAACACAAATGTCTATAATTATACATTTAATTTAGTATTCTTTGGCTTATGAATGGCTATCGTTCCTTTAAGAAGAATATTACAAATAACTTCTGTACACTTACTTAACATCTATCGTAACGTTCTGCGTTACTTACTACTGAAGCTTTAGTATTTTATTATCAAAATATATTTATTATAAACGTTAACTAACAAACGTCGTATAGGATTGCGTTGCTGTAAAATATATATATAGTTATTTATTTCATAGCGTTTCCTAAATTCACTTTAGAGATCGAAGGTATACGTAGAAGTACCTTATTCGAAATGTCAGCTAATTCTAACTTTTTTTCGAAAATTATGAGGTAAATTTTAATTAAGTAATTCTCAGCTGATTATGTAGTCTTAGTATTACTAGAACTAGTAACCAGGCGGTCAAAATTCAACCTCAGTTACTAAGTAATGTCCATCAAAACTTTTTTGGACTTACAACCCTAAAATTCGTCGTCTGATATAATTCTGTTGACAGGAGAAAAATACATATAAAGATTTCTCTCACGTAAAATTCACCCGCCAATAAGCCAATATATTAATAATCTGTTATTTTTACTGAGATCTCTATTCTAAATCTGCATATTGACAAATGGCCGACTTAAATCTACAAGTGAATCAGGTCGATTGGGAACATGTCGTCATCAAATTTCAATTAACAGTTTCGTCGTGTCGGTCCTACAAATTAAGTTATTTTACTCAATGATTTGGATGATTTCTACAACAGCTATTATCTATGATCGGTTATGTTTGTAAATTCTGTTCGCTTTTCAATTCTAGAGCCCAAACATGCTGCGGCCAGCCAGTTCTCCCTTTGCTTTTCTTCTCTGAGTTAGTCTGTAACAAAAAAGGAAATAAGTATCCATGGAAATAAGTATCCTCTATTCGTAGTAAATGAAAACGAACGATCAAATAAAAAATAATGTTTGAATACGAGTTCAAAAACAAAACGCAGCCATAAAATCAATAAGTCACAAGGCACTCGTAACAGTAAAAAATATTGTCATTGGAAAATCTCATAAGGAGAAATTTTCTCGTAGTATCGCCAGGAGCAGGGGAGTTTTCGTACCTATACCGTAGTGTGGTTTACAGAGAGAAAATATTATAAAAACAGTGATTCTAAAAATCAATTATGTATTGAATTGTATCCCATCCAAAAACATTCATACGCAATTTACAAGCAATTAACGCTGTCAAAAATAAATCAATCCCGCCAAAAAACGGGAACCATTTTTTTCTACAAACGTCGAGGCAAAGGTCGCGATTCTCAACAGCACATGTGTGTATAATCAAAGATACGTTTAACTCACTTGTAAACTATACTCAAAAGGTTAAAAATATTTTGCTTCAATTGTTTTTGGTTCCGTATGCATTTTTAGTCATTTTCATATTTAAAGATGTTTCTAAATTAATACACTTAAATAGAGTACCTGTCTCTCGTCACTAACAATAATACGGGTTACGATTAGGGAAATGTATGTCTGCCCTTCGAACACGGTATTATGCTTCGATGAGTGCTGCCCTCTATGTTATTGGATGGAACTTATCAATTCAAATTCAAAATCATCACGTAGGTATTCTGTAAATACACTTATGCACGTCATTTTTTGCTTCTACTACTGTTACTAAAAGGTGCTTTAACATTCAGGAAATGAAACGGCGAAAGAAACTCCTCAGCGCATATTTAAAACAACACATGGTAAGTACAAAAGTTTAACCCTGCGCGATACCGGTATCGACACTGTTATTTCCAGGCGTCCTTTTCATTAACATATTCATCTATACTGTAATATATTCTGTTCGGTGCTAAGATTAGACAGTAAAGAATGCACTAAGAGTTACACCCACTGTAATTATTGATGCTGCTGCCAATCAACATTACACAAGAATGATAAAAGACGAAGTTACAATACAACCTAAAATTACGACGAACGCGTGAGGTTCGAGTTCACCACACTGAACCCTAGTTTTTTTCGGTGTACGCGCGCTCGAGGTTTTTTCAAAGTCTCACGTTCCGTGTCATTATGGAACGTATAAGACGCGGTGTGTATTACCCGGCTAGACAAAGCGCGCGTTGAGTTTGGATAGGGAAACAAATCCATGCTAATACAATAAAGAGTGAGCGCTGTTGTGTCTGTGTCCAATCGAGGGTAATCTCCTAAAGCGCTGCACCTACTTGAGAAAAATATTTACCATCTGCGAGGTACGTTATTCTGGATGGACGTTGGACATATATAAAACGTACATGTAAAAACAATAGTCGTTCAATCTGAAAGAAGGCAGGATAAACCGCAATTTTATATATACACTTGTTCAAATTTCATTTGTAAAAATCATTTTTCCGTACACGTATCGTGTATGGTACTTGAATGTTGGCACTATTGGCCAACAATGGAACAATGACGAATCGAATATTAATTGTAACTTGAATAAGTTGTGTTTTGTAATATTGATTTTGCAGTATTCTTTACCTATGTAACTAAGAACAACATAATATAACGTTTTATTGAATATCGTTGACCTCGCTGCCGCCCCCTGCGCACGAGCGCGCGTGTCGACACCTCGCGACACGTACACAGCTCACCGGCCACGTCGGAGATAACGTATTTGTATTGTAAATCCAAAGCTTGTGTCAAAGACATTGTTACCATGAAAAGTTTTTATAAATCAGGTGATTAAGAAGCATTATCTCAGCCTGTAACATTTAATATATCCCCCCTACTGTCCAGTATCATCGTGAGTACATCGCAGCATGTGTGCATTTGTATTTTATCTGTACACCTTAAACTAGCTCGTGTTTCTTTAATTGCATTGTCTGGAAGACATGGCTCCTAAGCCATGTTCTGTTTGTAATGTGTGCAAGTAATAGTTTAAATGTATAAATAAATTATTGTTTAAAATCTAACGATATTAGTTTCGATATTAGGTTGATACATAATCAGAAGGCGACTGCGATGGTCTGGCCGAGAGAGATCATATTAACAGCATAGTATGGTATGACCAATAAACAAATATTCATTGAACAAAATAGTTACGAAGGAAACTGTACGATTTATTCAGGAAGTACATGATTTGTTAGTAACTGTCCAAGGTCGGGTGTGGTCAGGTGTGTGCTCGGACCAGGCACGTTGTGGAGCTCCGGGACCGTAACCGAAACTATCGGATATCCTAATTAGAACATATTCGAAATCATAACCGAATCTTAAGCGGAGTCTAAACAAACATGTTAACTGGCCACCGCCGGCCGCGTCGCTCGTATTTTAAACAGTTTTTTATTAACTTTTAAGTCTATTGCTCTTCTCGTGATTGTAACACCAGTTAACACTTACAAAATAACTCCGAAGTGTTAACTTGTAAATGCATTGTATACTTTTCCGATTTATAAATCATCCAATATCAGCAACCGTCACCGAAACCGGTAAAACAATGATATATCCGATCCGTATCGGTATCCAGATCCGAGATGTATCGATAACGTCCGTCTGCCAGTGCGCCGCGCGAGCTCGATCAGAAACAGGAATCCTGCGTCCCGCCTGTTTATGCTCACCTGATTATATTTTCGGGGCGAGGGTGGCCGTTCGTGTACCGTTAATGTGGGATTTATTTTTTGTTTATTGCGTTTTATTTACTTTGTTCACACGACGCTGTGATTTGTTTTAGTTTTCAGAAAGATGTACACCCGATATCTCACTACAAACATATACTTGTAGCTGCAACAGAATTCTAACTGATCTCTCTATGTACATTACGTGTACATGACAAAAACTACTGTAAACGGGCTTTATTAACACAATGGAACTCAAACTAGTTATCAGCGCGTTTGTGCGCGCTAATCTCAGAAACTACTTAACCGATTTCGTTACGGTTTTCACTAATGTATTGCGGGAAGCATCACGTAATCCGTCTAGTAAAAAAAGCTATAAATTAATGTATTTCCTATTCACAGAACGAGCAAAACGCCGGTATTACTCTAAACGTAACACGTAGTGGTTCTACAGCGAACTGAGCGCGATTATCTAGTCTAGCGCAGGTGACAGTGTCTGAGAGGGATCCCGGTCGATGCCTGAACGGGACACTAAATTACACATATATGTCATATAAGTGTGCGTGCACGACATGCGCGATGGTGTGCACCTTTATTTATTTATTCCGTCCTTAATGTTGCAAATTGTTTATCGCCAAACGAATCGACTCTGTGTGTAAAATACTAAGTTTGTCGTAAAACAAGGAGATTTGTTGACATACTGGTACGTTCATTATCCTTGTACCATCCAGTCGGTTATATGGTGTTCGATGTGCCCCCGTGTGTCTGTAGGACGTTGTGAAGTACCACCGACCTTACCTTGAATTACTTCTAGCCGCAACAATATCTCGAACTATTCTTACACAAGTGTATTGAATTCGAATAAAAAATATATCCGACTTATTCCAACGGCACGGCCACCCTAAGTGCAGGCGCGTGCGTTGGTCAATTACAGGTTTATGTGTCTACACTCCCGGTTATTCCGGGACACACGTTCTATCGGAGTGAGACTGTCCGCGACGTGTAAATACAAAATGCTCTATTCTGGTAATCGCAGAAGCCCCCATTTTGCTCCTCGTCTTCACGAGGAATAAGTCACTTCTGATGTAAATTACTTATACATTGAACATTGAAGGTATAAAAACATTTTCAGCAATTGTTTTTTTAATATATAATATATTGACAAGGCTTCCCTGGCTTCGCTTCAGAACAACTACACCTTTCGCTTAGAAATACCACCTGAATTGAATCAGCACTGGGTGTTTATGGGTTTATCTCTTTTATATATAGAAGGATGGCAATGAAATAAACTTTAAGAGTGCAGCAATGCTTACTGCAATACATTAGATAAACATATCATGGCTTAACGAGTTCGGTTAAGCTTCTGAGGTTAGCTCGATACAAACGCACAGACTAACAAACAAAAATTCTAACAGCTATTGTTTTGTTATACTGCGTCAATAATGCACCTATTATATTTTCTCATATGTCGTTCATGTACAGAAAGTGATCAGTTAGAATTGTATTATAATGTATATATATAGTAGAGTTCGTTTACTCGTCCTAATTCGACTGTAGATATCTCAAATAACTTTCAATTATTAAAATCACACAAAACAAACAGCACAATTCACAAATTAACACACACGCGTCAATAATACACGAAAACCGTGAGTACCCGTCACAGTTGAAACTCGAAACCGCAGCAATGCAAGTTTAAAACCATCCACAAATCCGGCACTGTCCCGCGCGTGCCAACAGGACGGCCGCCCGAGCAGCAGACACGCGCTGTTTACGCAATAACTGGTTTATGTCCACACTTCCTGCGTATTTTCGGATAATCTACACGGAATGTAACAAAAAATGTTTGTAACACGTTTTCGTTGCGTTCGCGGAGGAAGTTTATGTTACGAGCTGCTGTAAATCAATGAGGTGTTTTATACATAGGAAGCGCGCGGAGTCGATCGTCGGCGTCATTAGGGGGGCTCATCTATACATTATGCTTCGACGGGTCGCTTCGGTGACGGGAGCCACCGTGAGGACGCACGCCTGAGGGTTCTAAATGGCGATCTCAAATGCGTCTGTCGATCCATTTGGCCTACGTCCACTGCGGCCAATGTTCCTCTCGTTGTGAGAGGAGACAGTGGGACAATACCGGTTGAATTTTTTTTTTGTATTGACGATGATGTTCGGTCCCGGACTGCAGATACCAAGATATATACATTTTTTTATATATTTTTTTCAGGTTCCGTATTGAACCGGGTTCGAAACTGTGCTTCAAGTCTACACTCTGTGAAGGCGTCTACGAAATTAATGTGTTTTAAATATAATAAAACAATAAAAAATATCGCGGGTTCGAATCTGTTCGTGGACTATTTATTGGAAGTTTTAATGTAGATATAATATGTCATCGACGTAGAGCTGACGACATATTTTTTTTGTCTGTCCGTCTGTGCACATATCACGCTAAAACAACTGAACAGAATTAGATGGCACTTTGTATATTAATAGCTTATATTACGAGCCGTAACTTAAGATACTTTTTATACCGAGATATAACGCTGTTCCCGCGGGACTTTCAAACGGAAACCTCAGATGAAATCGCGGTAAGATATAGGAAAAAATTTTTTACGGATAAAAAAAAACAAAAAAATATTGCTTCAAACTCAAAGACGGACGAAAACCCCACCTTGCGTCTTCCTCCCAGGTAACACTGGCCTTACATCGGACACGGCGGGCCGGTGACTCATCGGGTGGATACCGAATATCTCGTACACCAATACACCGCACGCCCACGCCGCGCCGACTCCGAGCCAGATGGCCCACCGTCCAAATAGACGCGTGGTAATGACCGTTAATAGCGGAGATAACCTCGCTGGCGCCCGGCCGTCGCGCGTTCGAATCCCGCACGCCGACGGCAGATTCACGCGTCCATCAAACCAGCCGCCGCTCTGGGAATCCCGCGGGAAAATTCCACTCCCCGGAATAAAAAGTATTCCATGTCACGACTTGTAACATAACCTACTAATACGGTGAGTCTCATCCGATTCTGTTTGGTCGTTTGAGTGTGACACCTGCACGGGCAATGTTGGCTAAATCATATAAATAAACTTCTTTCCTAATTACTATTTCAATATGCTGTTTAATTTCACAATTCACATGATATATTCGTTTTATTTACTTTCCCTGTAACATTTTTAAACTTTATAGAAACTCATCGACATTTCCATTTTAATCGATTCTTCCAACTATGTAATTATTTAGTCAGACATAGATTAGCTTCCACGTACGTCGGTGCCTCCGGCTGGCACTCGCGCGCCCCGCGGGTGAGGGTAACATGATCTACGTAGTTAGATAACAAACGCCCGACTGGGACTTTGCTCCGAATAAATCGAATTGAATATTATCTGGAATAATTATATATAGTTCCAGCTCGTCGGTGTACCGACGAGTTCACACTTTTCAACTGTCGTTTGAAACATCTTCCCTTATCTTCTCTCGCTGACAGCTAATATCAGTGCTCTCGTTGTTTCAACATGTTCTACATGAACACAAAGACAAGTTTACTTCGTACTAGCTAGGTGTCCTCGCTTCTTGCCTTGTTTTAAATTAATATACAACTTTTATATTCATGGACGTATTGTAATCAAACGAAATATAAATGTTAAGTGACGCTTCCTGTGATATAATAGTGAAAACCATAACGAAATCGGTTGAGCCGTTTCTGAGATTATCGCGCACAAACGCACAGACAAACAGACTATAATTCTAACAACTATTGTTTTGTGTTATACTGCGTCAATAAGGGCCCGTAATAATGTTTTTTCTCATGTAGCGTTCATGTACATTCACGTTCATTGGCATAATTAGTTACATACAAGGGTTCAGAGGTAAGTTTGTTGTGCGGGACTTTCTATTTTATTAACACTGATAGACAGACAAGAAACTAATACAAATATATTTAAGTCTCCGTATCCATATATATATATACATGTTACGAAGCTTCGTAACAGTATCCGAAACTATCGGATATCCGAAATAAAAACGATTCCAATAATTTCAGATGGGGGCGGCGTCTAAACGAAACACGCTTTGATGAGTTGTCGCCGTGAGCCGGTGCACTCGCCGCTCCCGTCTTTAGACAATTTTAACTGGATGTCTAATTTTTATCATTATAATATCCAGAGCTGAAATTATCCGAAACAGTCGGATACTACGGAATATTTTCATATCCGTAGCCGTAACCGTAACCGTTGAAACATTCAACATCCGTATCCACATCCCGTATCCATGCCACAGCTAATAAAAAGTGTACTTCCCCATATTAAAATCACCAAACATCCCACAAGTACAATCACTGGCGCAGCGGCGTGCTGTACTCGAATGGATAGTAGTAGTAGTGATCTTGTGGATACGGATATGGATACGGATACATGAGTAATATTTTATAAGTTACGGTTAAGGATTTGAAACTTTTTCCGATTTGCATATTGTTTCGGATAATTTCCGTTTGTTATCAGATGATTCAGGACTCGAAGAATAGATGATATATTCACAAGGTAACAACGAGACATAATTTCTAGATATAACGTCAAAACAATAGCCTTGAACGCTAAACAATAAAAGCAGTTTCAACACAAGATCGAAGACCGCCGCGGCCGAGGTGTCGGCTCGGCGGTAACAGCGGGCCGTCCGCCGACGGAGGGTCTGACCTCTGGAACTGCTGAGCCGATTTCAATAGTCCTTTCACCGGTGGACGGCGACGTTACACGTGAATGGGGCGGGCGATAATTTCCTTCCGTAGTAATATGTTTTCGGTTAGAAAATGTTACGTTTGTAATTGTTGTTCGTAGAAGCGCCACTGTCCGCTCAACCTGACGTAATGGTGAGTGATATGTTAACGAAATGTATTACAAACATGTTAGTCTATACCAATGTTACGTATGGACCACAGACTATATATTACGTGTACAGGTACACATGGATTTAGTATTTCATCCCGTAAATGAGTCGAGGCAAGTACAAGCCGTTGTATTGCGATCGACACGGCGGCGTATCGATGTTTGTCCATTGTGAATTTTATATCACTTGCATCGGGGAAGATAACCTTCGTGAGTAAACCTGCAAGTACACCAGGTTCTCACATATGGAGACGGTTTGATACAGTTCATATAGCTTCGGAACTAAAGTTCTCCGGTTCCCTCGCAAAGTTTATGTTCAAGAAAGCATCAGATAATTTGTTCGTAAACCAACTGCGCGTGCTGAGACCATGGAGAGAGTACTTTCTTTACGTCAGCAGCCGACAAACGAGCCGACGAGTCACCTGACGGCGAGTGGTCACCGTCGCCGGTGTATCGGTCAGGAAATAACAACAACTATTTAATTATAATTTAATATGTCCGTGTGTATGTCGGTGGTAATCTTTCACCAGATGGACGCGGACTATAACATCGAGTATGTACACATATATATTTCATCCTCCAACGCAGCCGGGGCCGACCACCGGTGCTGTTGGTAACAGAGTCGTTTGTCATTTTTTTTCTCCGTTTTCTCCGTTCTCCGAATTTTTCTCCGTCTGTCTGTGCGCGTATCACACTGAAACCACTGAACGGAACTGGATGATGTTTGTCAAATCAGTGGCCCATATTAAAGGTCATGACATAGGATACTGTTGATCCCGCAAAACGGCTCTGTAAGGGTTGTTTCAGCCCCGAGTGTGTTGACTAATGCGACTGGTAATTGACCTGTGCTATGTAACTGTAATAAACCAAAAACATTGATGACATACGACAATGTGACCTGAATAAATATGACTAAACACTTCACCCGCGTGCACCGCGCACCGGCGACTGTCGCGGTGCGGCCGTGGTGGTGAGCGGGACGACAACATTTGGTGAACGTGAAACAACGTGAGTGAGTGAGTGAGTGAACGTGAGACGGGTGTGTCGCGACGCGAGGGCGGGCCGCTCGAGCCGCGTTATCGACACGCGCGCGAGAGTACCGACGGGCGATGGAACTGCGCACGCACTGTCCCTGACGCGTCAGTTGAGCGTTGGAACTTGTATTGTAGGCAAAGCACATTATAGTACGACAGGGGCGCCTGGAAGTAATACTGCGCGAAACCGGTCCCGCGCGGGCTTCAAATGTGTTGTTTAAAAGATGCGCTGAGGAGTCTTTTTTGCCGTTTCATCTCCTCGATGTCGATGTACCTCTTCGTAACGGTGGTACAAGCAAAAAATGACGTGCACGAATGTATTTACAGAATACCTACGTGATTAAATGACTTCAAACGACAGGTACATATTCTAATCGGACAGGTCGTGATGCTCTGGTGCGAGATGGGTGGTCACCGCCGCCGGTCGGACGTGATCTGTTGTAGTTGTGATCGTTTCTTGTCGTCGTCCGTCGATGGTTGCACTGAGAATCAGCAGATCTAGCCAAATACGATCCATCTCAGCGCCTCGGTATACGACTGTATATCCGTTCGTTTTTAATTTTGTTACATAAACCGTAAATCGTGGTGAAATAAAGGGAGATAGTTATTTGATCGCTCGACGAGTCAGAACGGCCCCCCCTCTTCATTGATCAACGAGACCCCGACGTCACAAAGTTATTTAACTTAAACAAAAACTACATCGACTTCGGCCCAGCACTATCGCTGACTAACACTGACTGCCAAACAACTTCAATACGGCCGTATTGGGGCGGCCAAGAATACTCCCCCCCCATCCCACGCTGGCAGAACAGGGTGTCGTAAGAGACGACAGAGGCCAGCCTGCTTGGTGGTAGGGCTGCGTGTCAGGATTGTATTATCGGTATTATTATTGAATTATTAAATACTGTTGTTGGTATTATTGTCTTTCCGTGAAGCCTGCCTGGCTAGCTACCACCCTCCTGCTTGAGTCGGCCGCCAAACGACTCGTCGTGTTCCGGCTGGGGACGCGAGAGCCAGTACCTTCTTTCTATCCTTCTCATTTCCTGGCCGACAACGCGTCAGTGATACTTTTGGGTTTGCTGATGTCCGCGGGCGACGGTGACCACTTACCATCAGGTGCCTCGTCGGCTCGCTCGTCGGCTATTTGTTATATAAAAGAAATATGAGCAACAATCAAAGTAAATCATTTTCACTTAGTTAACAAACTTACCATCACCACCAAACCGCCCTCGCTCTAAACGCTTCACCCGTCCTTTTACCAATTACAATGTTCCAGTTGCGTGAATTAGCAACGCACCGACCCACCACTACAGCCGACAGCGTGTCGACCGTCCACTTGCACGGTGGGCCCGTCACCGGCCCACTGCCCCTGTGTCACCGGGTAAAGTAAAGTGTGTCGAGTATCGTCCAAGTCTGGCCACTGGTGTCTAGTGTCGCCCGCCGCCACCGAACCTTCCAAATACGTTGTGGCATCCGATAACAGAGCGTACATACAAATTAACAAAAGTGTTCCTGTTACAATTTCATTATTCATATAGGCGACTCATTGCCGGGGTCCCTTAGGGTTTTCTGAAAATACAACACTTTGTAACTCTAAAGCGTTAATTTAACCCTCACCTGCGCGTTCGAGTCAGCCGCTCGTCGCCGCGGGGGCGTGTGATGCAGCTCAGCGCGGAACCCCCCGGCGGGCTCCCCGTCCGTCTCCAACACCTTCAGCAGATACGAGATGTACGAGGTGGCCAGCCGCAGCGTCTTGATCTGGTGACCAGACAGAGTTTAGCAATGGATCAAACGGATCTATGAATCCTTACTGGATACATTACATGAATTATTAATATATATTAACACGCACACACGCACACACTCACACCGCCGCACTAGGATGCCCTGTGTTACAGGCGGCGTGGACATACACAAATATGACATCACAAACACCCACGACTCGAGAACGAACATTTGTCTGTCACGTAAATGTAACCCTTTCAGAAAATCAACCCCGGGACCCCTCGATCGGCGGGCCGGGTTCATAGCCACAAGGCATTAGATCCCGCTTTGACGTCAATGGCTGGCGTTGACCACTCACCACCAGAAGGCCTGCACCTGTCAGCTATCAGCGACCGCTTGTTACTTATTCACATAAAAAAATCTAAGCGTACGATGTAATTAACTTAAAATTTTCAACCTATTCAAAGTCAAATGAAAAAATTGAATACATCTGATTTAACCTATTCCATTTAACAGTTTGAAATATAATTCGATGTGACAGACAAACAAATACACGAGGAATCCTAGACGGACTTATCAAAATAGTTAACTATCACTTTGAGCATCACGCAAGAAGCAGATAATAAATTTACCTAATAGACTTTAGTCGGTTATTCCCACAATTAATAGAAATTAGTCACTTTACCTATTGGTCAATGTAAATGATAATTAGTTGCTATCGGAGTTTAAATATAAAACGGCAAGACAAATAAATTACTCAACAAATTTAACTAAACAAGCAACTGGAAACATACTAAACTAACCTTAGTCATCTTTGTGTCGGGAAGGACGCTCGGAATTCGATCTCTCAGATTCGAGAACGCAGTGTTGATGCTCTGCGATCTCTTTCGCACCATCTGGTGATTGTATAGGACAGAATGAGACAGATATATGGATAATATTGACGCAAAAACGGCAAAGATTTTTTTCACATGAAACTAACTCTATTCCTATTATTCTAATAAATAGCAATTTGTATAAACAAATTATTATTTTATCGAAGTTAATAAAAGCAATATGACCAATAAAGAAAGTGACTAATTTGAATTCAGTTAATAACTTTATCCTTGTACCCATGACTGTCCCGTTGGGGATGTAACAAGCCATGGTTCACCGTGCTGGCTGAATACGGAATGGAAAACTTCATACATAAATACCTTCACGATATAGTCTTTCACCGAGGCAAATGATTAAAAATATAATTTGATACAAAATTATAAACATTGCCTTTAAATATATACTTTTTTTAATGACAAATGCAATGGATCATGATATTACCCTACAGTTAAGTGGGCTACATAGCCCACGACGTACCTGCATGACTTCAAAAAACCAAACACATACCTGAGTTTTGCCTCTGATGAATTACAAACCACTAGTGAAGTGGTCGAATACCACATTTACTAGAATCATCAGCCACGTACGTACGTCGTACGTAGGTACGACCGGACCCAGACAAGTTTGAATGAAAAACGACTGAATGAAGTCAATTCGAATCAAATCGAAATCAATTCGAAATTCGACCCAATAAAGCACCAAATATCAAAGTACCCGAAAATGCTAAAACGAAACGGTGGGTAGTTAGAAAAGCCGTACCTTCGACAGCTTGGTGTCCGGCGGGACGTTGGGTATGCACTCTCGGAGGTCGGTGAACGCCGTGTTGATACTCTGTGTGCGGCGTCTCTCCTTCTTGTTGGCTGTGGTGCGTCGCTTGACCACCCGCACGAAGGACGGCGCCGCCGGACGGTCGTACCGCGGCAGGGACTGCATGTCGCAGTCGGCACCTTGGATGTGACAGGGGTCGCTGGGTTGGGTGAGGTGGAATTCATAACCTGCCTGCCTAGCTGACATTGTCCTTTTAGAATTAACAGTATTTTTTTGAATTTTAATTCCAGTTTTATTATATGTAGAATTGAAATATTACTTAGTTTAAAACATGTTTTGGATTATAATAAATTTAAGATCTATAAATTAGCTTCGCTGCATAAAAACTACGACTTTCGTTTAGAAATTACCAGATTTGTTTTACGACTGGGTTTCTCACTTTATAACTTTTTTATTTATGAACAAATTGCAATGAAATAAGCTTTTAATGTTAAGTAATACTTATTGCAATAAATTTTTGAAAACTATAATGAAATCGGTTAAGCCGTTTCTGAGATTAACGCGCACAAACGCACAGACAAATAGACAAAAATAGACAACTATTGTTTTGAGATCTGTTGCGAAAATAAACGCCCCTAATAATAGTTTCTCTCATATATCCTGCATGTACAGAAATCTTTGAGTTATAATTTTATTGTATGTTTATTGGGTGAAGAAAATTCACAGAATTTCTCAATTAGAACCTTTGTTGACTGAAATAGTATCTCACCTGGTCCGTTCTGATTGTAACTGTGGTGCATCAGGTTGTGATGGTAGGCATCGTACGGCTCGTTGTTGGATATCTGCATGTCGTCGTATCCTACAACAGATGACATGGATTAAGAAATTCAGGGCCTCCCTGAAGAACCTAGGGTGTACGCTGCTGCATCCATTTTAAAGTCAAAGCCAACCTGCTTTCGTATAACACCCTGTTGGGCAACGGACGAGGCTAGGCGGTCGGGGCACTTCTGTTAAGGATCGCTGGGCTATGCACCGCCCAAATGAATCATGATGGTACTCACGCTAGTAAGGTTCTTTACCTGGCTATCACCATCATGTCGGCAACCCTTACCACGGTAATCTAGTGGTAACCTCTAGCAACCTGCGTTAAGCTAGAATTAGACCAATCAGCGTCGAGCGCTCCCCACCAACACAGCGGGCGCTAACTGACAACGCGCTAGCGCAGTATCGCGGCGACACGCGTCGAAGAAACACGTCGCCGCTACCCTCTCGGCGTTTCTATCGTGCAGTTATAAGTCTAACTTAATTGTTCTACTTATAGGGGTCAGTTAATATAAGAAGTGCATACACTCACCATATCCCCTTCCAATATAATTCGTTGGATCGTGGTAAACATCCTGAGGATCAAACTCGTGCCCTTCGCTGGATCCTGGCCAGTAGACTCCGCCGTCCATAGGACTGCCTGGTTAAGGAATAATTTCTACTATAAGAGGCAGCTTGACCCACGATCGCAGAAGAAACTGCACGGCGTATAAAGTTTTCCTTCATAAATGAATAATCATATAGTCACCTTGGTGTGTTGGCTGGCAGAAGAACGGGAGTTCGTATCTGTCGAATCCTTCATCGGAAGGAGAAGTGCTGCCGTAACTGGACATTCTGTGACAAATGAAATACAACCGCTGGTTAACATAAAACAAAGTGTCTGTCTGTTTGCTCGGGATAATCTCAAAAACTACTGAACGGATTTTCATGTCGCTTGTGCCCATAGATAGAGCGTTTTATGAGGAAGATTTATGTGTACAAAGTAAACAAGAACAATTTTAAAAATGCCTGATAAAGCAAAGTACCAATTGCTTCTGGTGCGTAAAGACGAGTTAGTAATGAGTGTAATAACGAATCGGAAATAAGTTCATTTGCGTATTACGTTGTGTACCTATATATAAGGTGAAAAGTGTCCTTACCTATATAAGGTAAAAAGTGTCCTTACCTATGTAAGGTGAAAAGTATCTTTACGCCGTAAAATTTAAATTTGAAGAAAATTCACCATCCCTAAAGGTGAACAATAAGAAATGAAGCTAAATGATTCACCTTTTTCAAATGTAAGTCGGTTATTTTTCGATAAAATATTTGTTGTAAGTCATCTGCGTAAAAGTTACAAGAAGTATTTAATAAATTGGAGACCTTGTAACATAGTTGGTAGTGACTCTTGACTGGGGGGTCCCGGGTTCGACTCTGGATCGGGGCAAACGTTTCTGTGGCGTTTAAATGTTAGCTCTCGGGTCGTGGGTGTTTGTCATGTGTGTGTGTGACCGTTAAAGTTCACATTTGAATTAAATTGTCGATCGTACCCATCATTAATAATATTGTTATTGTAACGAAACTAATAGTCTAGAAACGACTCCAATATAAGAAATCGTATTAGTACGCATTAGACGCAACGACTTCGTTCGTATTGAACAATCCTACTGATGTTGTAAATGTGAAAGTGTGTGAGGACGGATGTATGTTTTAACTCATTCCCGCAAACACTCCTGAAACTCCTGATCCTACAGTTTATAAAGTTTATAAAGATTTTGTGTAATTTGGCCATAATACAACGATAGATATCAAGTGAATCGTAAAAAATCCTGCCCCTGAGAGCTATCTTGGCGTGGGCTGACCAAACCGTCGGAGTCACACGAAGATTGATCGTATTAAATAGTTTTAAATATAAGTACGCGACAGCACATATCTATCTACGTTTTATTTGGAAGCCACTGAATCCAAAGTAGTCCAACTGTATCTAAAATACATTTAAATTGGGGAAATTAATGAAAATATCTCGAACGAAATAACCAGCGACAACTCCATCGTCACGGTCGTGCCATCGGTCGGTTTTGAAGTGAGATAGCTGAAATTGTGTTTGTACCTTATGTATGAATGTGTATGTATGTATGAATGTATGAATGGCTTCTCGCGAACCCTTATGTGACCGACCAAATTCCATGCGGACGAAGACGCCGGCAAAAGCTGGTTAATTATATGAACACACTATCAAACTACCCGCGCTTAGCTTCAGAAAAACTACGCCTCGCGTTAAGGAATAGCACTTGCATTGTTTAAGTACTGTGATTTAATGTCTCTCTGTTCGTCTGTACCTTTGCTCGCTAATCCCAGAAACGGCTTGACCGATTTCGTCATGATTTTCATTGATGCTTACACCGCTTCACATTTAAAGCTTCGTGTCGTTGTAATCCATCTTATAGTTATAACTTAATAGCACATTCGTTTATCAGTGCAGGTGCTATTTCTAAACGTAAGGCGTAGTTTTTCTGAAGCGACCCGAAAGCGACTTACCAGTGCCTGATAGTATAAGTTCCTAAGAGTACCTAAACATTCTCGTAAATAGAAACTCGTCCGAGCCGGATGAGCAAGGATAACTGAACATCTCAAGTGGAGACAGAGCGCTGCTCCGCTCCGGGAACGACTCAAGTGCCACTCGAGTAGATGCATTACTGAAATAACTATAGCGTTTACCAATTTCTAATGTGAACCGTTCGTGATAACGGCGTCGGGTTGTGTGCGTTTTATGGCCCCGGCGCTGGCGGCTGCGTGCGAACGCAAGCTTCCCGCTTTGGTTAGCGGAATGGTATTGTAACATACTTTAAATTCTAATTTACAGTATAGCATTTCATCGATTATAACGAAATTTAATTGTTAAATTAAATTGTTTTACAGATCTACCCATTTAGCGTATATAAATATCTAGGATAAACATAAAAAATAAATAAAGAGAGTGTTTTGAGAGCCCTCACCACCCAGTCGTATGACGTGATCGCAGCACAGCATCTGTGTTAAGAATCAGTCATTCACACTAACTCATTACTCATTTTGATGTATTTAAACTAGGGATGGTGCTCCGTTAACTCCGAGCTCCGGAATCTATTGGATATCCGAAATTAAATGTATCCGAAAAGGTAACGGAATCTGATAAAAAAATATCGAATAAATTCAGATAGAGGCGGAGTGTACCTACATGAAACATGTCAGGTTTTCGCCGACCGAGCTGATACACTAGCCGCTTTGGTGTAATCTTCAAAAAGTTTTTAATTTTTACGGCCATTGTTATTTTTTAACACGCTTTTATTAGCTTGGCCTGTATGTATGTCTGTATGGAACAGAATCTTTGAGCATAATTTTCACCAATTTCCAGAAGTCTGATTAATTTGAAACTCTGCATAC
>DWPT01001122.1:0-19872 GCA_018251895.1 Agathymus mariae mariae
GCTAGCCAGGCAGGCTTCACATAAAGATAATAATACCAATAATAATATTAACTACTTAATAATAATATTGATAATATTAGATAACATAAAATGGCGTTTTAAAAATAAGAAGAGATAAAATATAGTATGTGTAGAATTTAGTACAAGCAAACTAAATCTTAATTTTCATGAAATATAATTACCTATACATTCTATATAATGCTAAATTATTTTAATTGTAACTAATCTTTTACACAAAAGTTAACAATAATTGGCATTTGTGAATAGGTCTATTTGCTTTTAGTACTAAAATGTTCATTCTGCCTATCACATCGTAGTCCAGTTCCCAATGAAATTATACAGGAATATATGAATAAATTATACCGTAACATTGGCATTGTAATCAAAAGAAATGAACCGAGCTACAGTACTGTCAAGTTGACAAATGACATTTTCACAATATCATTGAACTAAACTTCAAAACTAACAAATATTTTAAATTCAGACGACAACAAAGTGAACAAACAAAACAAATCGATCGCCTGTACCTTTCCTTCATATATATATATGTATATACGTTCTGAACGCTTTTCATAATTGTAACTGTTTGTATTTTAATTATGAAGTAAAAGGTACCAAAAATCTGAAAGACCGCAATAATAACTATCCCAATAACAACAATAGTAAAAGTGTTTAAAACAGTAATATATTTATTAATTCTTAACAACATATTCTTTGTGATAGGTGAGTTATTTTTCTTTATAAGTCAAGCTTTTTTTCTTGATGTTATCTTCAAATATGTGTACGAAGCTGTTATAGTTCTGTGTGAACTGGTTTTCAAATATACCTAGCAGATAGTACCAGAATTACTTGGTATACATTAATTATTGGTGCTTTATGAAATAAATTTTAGGGTGTTTTCGGAAATTAAATGACCTGATTCTCCCATCTCCTTTCCACCATTGACGAGTATAATGCATGGGGAGTATCCAAGATTAAATGAAAAACATTAGAATTGGTGTACCTTGCCCGTATAGATGTTCTTGTCTGATTATATTTTGAGTCTTATAAAAGTATGAATTTATAGGCATTCACTAAGTTACAGTTGGCCATTAAAGAATATATTATCACTTACTTATAAAATGATATTTTAGTGTTAAGTTATAATAAGGAAAAAGCAGCTATAGGCTGAGTTTATATTTTGTAAAATAAAATAGGCACATGACCGAAATTCAAGAACCGGAGGATGAATGAATGCAATAATATTTATTTGAAGTTAATTTTACAAACACTTCAAAAGTCAAACTTCACCTTTGCATCAACCAACCTACTATGAGTAGAAAAGTTAAACAAAAAACTCCCACAAAGTTTTCCTGCTCACAGTTACAGAAAGCACTTACCACTGCTTATGGATATACATTAAACTCATGTCCAAGCAATCTTATCTATAATAAATTCATCTAGTGTGTAATAACCTTTCTTCATAAGTATGCTTTTGATGTGAATTTACAATTTATGGCAATTTGATCAATCTTAATGAAGTTTTATCATAAATTTTTATTTACCTACGACAGAGCTATTAGTTTTGCTCTGTTTGATATTTGGTACAATCTGTATAGCCATATTTCTAGCATTAATGTTTTGAACTCACATTACTCTTACTTTACTCTTGTAGACAAAACTATCTACATAATACCTATCAGCCACTGGAAATTGAATGTGAAATTGTGAAGTAGCCAAAATATATAAATATTTCATTGATATTTCTATACAATTGCATGGAATGTGCTCATAGCTGAATTGACAATTGACAATACCAGCTTAATATAAATATTGAGAGTGCTCATATGTCAGTAAAATGTGTACTATCCACGAAAACTTAAATTTCATCATTAAATATTTTACAGTTTATGAATAAAAGAAATTAAAATGAAAATCAAGTCAGAACCTCTGATGATGGTGAAGGCAGAGTTGGAGGAAGAAGGTGACCATTGGGATATTGAACACAATCACAACGGTGAAGTCACTAATATTGAAGATGCAAGTAAGATTAAGGGACCCTTATCATTTGTGTTAAGATGATATTGTATCTCAATTGGTACTGGTATGCAGGTAATTTCAAGCTTAAGGGATACATCAGCGGCATAAGCTGATCTTTCTCTAAAGATGGATGGATGAATCGTCATTAATGCAGTGCCTATCAGGAGCCACGTTTTCTTATTTATTTAATTAACTATTTTGTACACACAGTATAATTACAGGAAACAAATTATGAGTCAACAATTTGTACAAGGGTGCTTCTTAATCCTAATCAGAATTAATCCATCCATAGATTCTGGAATAGTAATGGGAGTGAATGGAAAGTGTTTAGCATGTACCTTAATAATAATATATATCAAACACAAGTATCATATAGCATATTATATACATTTGTTTTTGTATTCGCCTAATGCATGCCTTCATCATAACAAATCCTGGAGTATACTTGCGAAAATGGTAGTAAACATTATTTTTTTTTTTTCAATTTCAAAGAAGTATCTTATTTGGCTAGAAACCAGTACTCATAATATGTGCATTTTGCATACATTAATGGTATTGGGTAGATAGGTGCCTACATAAATATTCATATTTATCCATTTGATTGCATTTACATTCATCTACATTATAACTTACAATGTTCTCATAAGGAGTGAAGTCTGCCAACATGTACTTACCAAAAGAGCATATGTGGTCTATGGTCTTTTCCCCTCATACTACGAAACACATGCACAAGATTTCATAGACTCAAAGTCAGACATACTGACAGTTATTCGTCTATTAGTAAAATATCGTATTTTCCAGGATCAACAATGAAACTGGAGCCATTATCAACACTAGAGGATGTTCTATCTTCTGTTAACAATGAATGTAGAGATAGACAACTTGTAGAGAGACAATATGGTAAAAATATTATTTGTTAAGTTAGAAACTAGCCAATTTAAATACAGATTAATATGTCCAAGGAGTGCGATGAGCGATAAGCATATGTAGAGTCTGCAGTAGTAGCATTACATCTTAAGAATGTTCATTTTACTGTGTAGCAGAGATTAGTTTTATCTATAATTTGTTATACTGATATATTTGCGACCTAAAATTCTGCTTTGGAATTCTGGGATCGATTCCTGACGCCTCTTTTATATTTCTAATATTAAAACGGCACATTCGATCATATGTAGTCATCTATTAAATTAATGAAAATAAGAATAATATATTATATAATCATTCCAGTTATGATAAAATTGGAACGACCATCAACACCAGAACATGAATCGTCTGTGGCGGTTTCGTGTGAAGACAACAGTGCATCCTTCACTGTCAAGAGTGAATATGGTAAATTGACATCTCCACAATTGTCCTTTCTCCTGTGGTACAGTTTAGCGCACCCTGTACAAGAATGTAGTTGATATAATTTCCAACAAATCTCGAAATATTGCCCCGATGTCCCTGTTCTCAAAAATCAGTTATTTTCAATTGCATTGCGAAACTCGCAAGCATGCAAGCTTGTAGAAACGACATGAATCAAGACTTATGTCCGATATTTGACATGAGTCCCAATTTTGGCCGCTCCTGTACGACCTTTTTTGAATTTCTTTGTCAATGTCTATGAACTGGAGAGATTATCTAACACCAGTTGGAATAAACCATATTACTTTGTCCATGTCACGTAAAAACATCTAAATTTACAGAAAAGCGATTTCTTAAAGTATTTTTTTTTGTCAGATAAAGACATAGAATCCAATAATACTGGTAGTGAAGAGCCAAGTATAAACACCGGACCCCAGTATTCAATAGACGTTAAAGTGGAAGTAACTGAGAGCGAAGAAAAAGAAATAATTAAAAGTAATTCTTTTCTGCGAGATAATTTATCCGAGAAGGATAAACATTTCTTTAACATAAAATCGTTATTGGAAAGTACAAATGCAACTCTGATAAGGTCTCAAGAAGATGTCGGTTACACGTGTTACTTCTGCGATAAATACTATCAAAGTCCAGCGGATTTAAAGGAACACGCTACGAATACGCACACGATTATTGACGAGAAGGACTTCGCGAAGATATACGTAGCGGGATATGTGGCTAAACTCGACATCACCGGTCTTTACTGCAAACTTTGCTGTAGCAATATAGACACCCTGGAGAACGCAATAGCTCACTTAAATGAAGCCCATAAGAAAAGTCTATTCCTCGACATCAAAAACCAGATACTCCCGTTCAAATTCAATGGCAACGTTCACAGATGTTGCATCTGCTCGAAGGATTTCAACAAATTCCGTAGTCTCCAATCACATGTGCAGACCCACTACAGGAATTACGAATGCGGCGAATGCGATTTGGCTTTCATTAACAGAATGAAGTTGGTGCAACATTTGCAAGCGCACAGGGTCGGAAACTTCACGTGTCAGTTCTGTTCGAAGGAGTTCAATACGGAGTTTAAGAAGAAGAAACACGAGAAAAACGTTCACGACCAGAGTTTGAAAGTAAAGTGCGGCTTGTGCAACGAGAGGTTTAAATATCCTCGACAAAAGGAACTGCACCTTACTAAAGTTCACAGCGTGGAGCCCACGAATAAGTGTCATTTGTGCGGAAAAGTGTTTGTCACTCAAGACGCTCTGTCCGTTCACGTGAAAAGGGATCATTTGAAGACGCGCAACGCTCGCTGCACTGAGTGCGAAATGAGTTTCTTTTCGCCGAGCCAGCTCCGAGTCCACATGGTGAAGCATACTGGCATACCGCAGTTTGAATGTGAGGTCTGTCATAAGTCGTACAGGCGTAAGAATTATTATTACGAACATATGCGGATGCATACAAACGACCGTCGACATAAGTGTAAGCATTGTGAAATGGCGTTCGTCCATAAGACCAGCTTGCGTCACCATTTGCGATCGAAGCACGGTGAGAATTATACCCCTGGGTAGTTTTTGTCCGAATTTGTGGAAGGTGATATAGTCTGGAAATTTCAACAGAGAATTTTGACACGCTTTCGACTGAAAGCCATTTTTCCTAGTAGCTACTTTGGTGCTCTCATTTGCATTTCACTCCAAAGCTGTGTAAGCATTCTAATGCAGTTCTTAAAATGTCCCATTTCAAATTAGCGATTGATTCATGCATATAATGAGTGAAGTCCACCGACTCGTTAAGTTAATGATCCAAATAAATTTACATGTTTTGTAGAATATCCACACAGCTGTCAGCCCGATACTCAACAACGCCCTCTACATTTGTAAAAAAATATGATTATTAAAATTTAACACCAATTTCATAATATCGGTTTAATTAAATTCATAATTAAAAACCTTTAATAATGTTCCGTCCATTTTAAGAACTGAAGGTGTATTTTTATTTTATTAATATTACCCCAAGTACATGTTTTTGGGTGACGGGTTAATTCGCTTTGTCCTGTCTATCGCTGTATTTGGATGGTCTTGGATCGACTTCCAGCCAGTTTCAACCGACAAAGACATCATTTTTGTTCATGACATTGTTCCATAGCCCCGAGGATCTGTTGCTAATCAAAGTTAAGCTAGGCTAAGGAAGTTTATATAAAAAAGAAACAAGCCGGTAATCAGCAGCAAGGGATAGATTGGTAAGCGGCATGGGTTGGGTTAGGAGTGGTATGGTTGGCTATTTGTAATAAATTTGCATGAGCCCGGAAGAGATTTTGTAGGTACTTGGTCTGCGCAGTTATCGTGAGTGAGCAGTCATTAAACCTTCGAACGGCATAGCATCTCGTAAGTCATTAGAAAGCTTCCTCAGTGGTACTAGATGGATACGTGTTTAAGTGTATGCAATCGAATGTAAAATAGAAGTTTCCATGTAAGGTGGGCTTCATTTTGCGTTTAGAAAATTTTGACCCCAAAAGATTATTTTGAGTCTAAATCACGTGACTGGCTTTTACGTGATAGCATAATTGTCTAAAAATTGTAATCTAAATTTTTGGTCAAATGCGATCGAAAGATTGTATTAAAATTATATCTATAACATGAGTAACTGTGTAATGTTTTAATTATTATTGACGGTTAATTAATGTGTAAATATCAGTTGAATATACATTTTTCTGAACTTTCATTTTTTTTTACACCCAAAGATGTTTAGAAGGACCACCTGATGGTACATGGTCACCGCCACTCATGGACATCCATAGCACTATAATCAATTCATTCTTAAACATCATTGGCCCCAACACTAAATTTAATAATATTATTAAAATCAATGCAAAATGTACGAACTTTACAAAACTACAAAGTTTTATTACACATATTAATAAGCTCACACAGAAACTTACTAGTGAAGTTCCGCGAAGCGAGTGGACCAGCAGACCCATTTATCTCAACCCTAACAATTGAAGTAACTGTCTTGGCAGAACGACGACAAAAAATAAACAAAACTCGCTTCCGTGGCCTTATGAATCCTGGCGTATTGAACGTACGAATCAATAGCCGAAAGGACAGCCCGCGAGCGCAACAGCAAGCAACGTATTAAACTCATCCGGAAGATAATGTCTGACAGTGTCCTTACACAGGAGACCATAATTCCGCGACACGTCGAAATCGTCATCATTGTTTCTCCATGCGATGAGATCTGCGTCTCCGCTGGTAAAGTTCAAAATGTCACCTTGCGTCAGATCTATTTCATCTAGATCGGTAAGCTGTACAAACTTCTGGTCAGTTCTTAATATGCTCGCGAAGTCAGACCCAAGAAATTTTGGCTTTCTATCAAAAGCTAGCGTGTTGTAAGGTTAGTTCACTAGCGCTTACAATAACAGTGTATTTTTTTTTTATATTTAACCCGTGTGAATTGTAATAAGTTATTATAATGTGATGCTTGTTCAGAGAACGAAAGATATCCTAATTCTTCAACTGTTAAAACGCTGCCATCAATCCACGCTTCAAATATACAGGACTTCACGGTTTCTAAGATAATTTATGGAGAATAAAATAAAGTAAAATTTTATTGTTCGTAAATCATTTATTATTTCTTATTAACTCGACTCTCCTTGATACACGGTCAAATGCAGATTATAAATATTTAATATAACCGAACTTTTTCGCAGTAGCACAAATGGAAATAATAAACCAACTTTGTACTAAACAGAAGATACAAATCCTGCAATAATTAATACACAAATTATCAATTATTTTAAACCATGCCGGGGTGATGTTTCTTGATGTGGTACGTTAAACTCGACTGCTGTACGAATCGCATCTCGCACACTTTACAAGCGTGTCTTCTGTCATCCAAATGCATCATGATGTGGGTCTGCAGATTCTTCTTCCATTTAAATGCCGAATCGCAGAAGGCACACTTAAACGGCCTGGCAGGCGAATGCGCTCTTTGGTGGCGCCTCAGATCATTCCTAGTACTGAATTTCATCGTACAACTGGCGCAAGAGAATTTCTTCTCACCCATGTGAAAAGATTTTTGGTGCTGCAATACCTGTAACATTGTAAGGGTGGGGTCACCTCCAGGATTTTTTTTGTTTGTCATTTATAAATTAAAATTTATTTATATAAATTTATTTATAAACTTTACGTATAGGCCATCCTGTAAGAATGGGCTAGGTCCAATTTTTTTATTTTACATTCTGTGAAAACTTCAGTAATTTTGTACGTAATTAAACAGTCAAATTCTGTATTATTTTTTTTTTCATTTGATTTAATTTTAATCGATGCACTTGACATTTTTATTTCTAATCTTATTACACACAAAAATTAACCCATGAAATTTAAAATAGTTTTATGGAATGCATCCGATATTCAATAACAGCTTTTTATGTGTTCAAGACTTAAGCATAGTTTATGAGAAAAATTTAATCCCATATGGACAGACATACAGAGGCAATTGACTCACTGAGAATTATATTTCTTTGTCGAATATTAATAAGGTTATTAAAGTTCTAAAACGTTTCAATACGGCGGCATTTATTATCAGCGAAACATGTAAAAGAAGCCGAAGAAGGCTACAGATAACACAGAATTACAGTAATCATTTGAGAATAGTTATAAAATGAACGTTAAAAAGAGCTATATGTATTTATATTGCTTATATGATTTGATGATGATGAAATATGTGAAGCTCCCGTCCAATATAATGTAGGTAAAATTACCTGAAAAGGATAGGCGAACTTCTTCCCGCAAGCTCCACACGAGGGAGCAGGACGG
The DNA here is from genome assembly GCA_018251895.1 of Agathymus mariae mariae. Taxonomy (NCBI): domain Eukaryota; kingdom Metazoa; phylum Arthropoda; class Insecta; order Lepidoptera; family Hesperiidae; genus Agathymus; species Agathymus mariae. The sequence continues at coordinate 8,178 of DWPT01001122.1, forward strand.
CCGTGTGCCTTCTCCATGTGAAACGACCGCAAATGAGCTGGTACTTTCTCATTACAAAGGTAACAGGACCGGACCTTCAAAATTCAATCATATAAAAAAATACTTTTGTTCACATCTTACAAATTACCTACTATAATATGAAAGTAATCTCCGAGTTAGTAAAAAAAAAAGAAAGAATAGGATGTAGAAGGAGCCTTTGCATGTATAGGTAAATGTGCTAACATGTATTCGTTTTCTTTCAGCACAACCTTAAGTTGTTCTAAGATGGTGGCTAGTTTGCTAATAGAAAATTATCTAACTAGCCCTGTGATAGTTTCATACTGTATGATGTCACGTGACTATAATCGGATCGGACGTATGGAAAACCGTGCGTGCCAAATCTTTAATACACACAGTAACGTCGCGTAAAAATGTTTTTTGAACTATTTAAAACACCTTTTTATTGATTTTAACAATAGATGTATACACAATTAAGTATTTTATGGTTTTAACGTAACGATTTGCTGCCGGTACGCTTAAAATAACCTATAGTAATGCACGATAGTTGGTGCGTTGCACTCACTTCAAGCATGCCAGGACGAGAATTCAGCGTTGATTAATCGGACGATGAATTGCCTTCCAACGCACCCGCTTGCTTGCGGATTGGATGCGTGAAGTATTTAAGTCAAAGGTTTCACCTTTTTACCACCCGGTGAAACCTATTTTATGTCCAAGTAAAAAGCTATACCATGACCCAGTAAAATAAAACTATGAAGTGCTAGTAAAAAACTAAAATGAGTGAATTAGGGTCAAGCCAAATAAAAAGTCAGTAAAAACAAATAAATAAGTAGTGGGTGGGTGTCCCGCCGCATTGCACTATTTTGTTAATATAATCGTTATTAATGATGGTGTTTAAATCGTAATAGGTAAGAATTGTTGTTTTCAACTTGGCAGGTATAATAAAAATAATATTAATTCGTTTTTTTTTTTAATAATAATGACGTTTGTCTTTGTATTCATTGCAACGATCTGTATTCTAGATCAAAGGTAAAGGTGGTTTGGCTAAAATGCACAATATCTAGAAAATAGGTCCGTGCATCATACGTAGACATAATTAAGACGAAAGGTTTTGTTTGCGATTTGATTTGATGTAATTTCATTCACATACATTAATATCGTTATCTTCGCCTAGGGTGGACAAAACGAATTATTTCCAATATTTCAACGATTATTTAGATTTTTTCTTTATACCAACATCAAATCATATCTAGATATCGTTAATTTGGATATATAATGAACCCAAGTATGTGAAGGCTGATTGTTATATTAATGATAAAAAAAATACAAAAAATACTAGTTAGCGAAGAATATGTCATTTTACACGCCACTCCCCTCATTTCATCATTAGGTGTTACTGACTGTGTGTTAACTGAGCATTAGTAGCAGCAAAATATGATGTTCATATGTGTATTAATAAATATATAGATGAAATAAATATTGTTTTATAATGCCATTATTCAGCTATACAGTTTTTTTGTGATATTCCCATTTATCTTTTTTTGAAAATCGTCCTGTTTAAACAAAATTTTTTGCTCTTCTAAAATGCAATAAGCAAGATCATATTGAAATATTGCTTGCGGAAATTGGCAGATTTTTAGCTGAGTAAATAGGGGTGATAAAACAAAACGCTACATGTTGTATAAGGGCACTATAATTTAATGACGGGCGTATGAGTGAAATTATTACCTTGGGTCGAAGTTTAAGATGAACATGGCGGACATGCTGGGTATAAAGATCTCGCTTCTTAAAAGTACGTTTGCATAACCTGCAAGTGTATAGGTATGACCCATCCGACCCAGACACGGCAAGGAATTTGTCATACGTTGTGCTTATGTCTGGAAAAATATTTTATCGGTGAAATTAGTACTTTAATCTTGTTAAGTATCATTGGGACTCTCATAACATAGAATATTCGCATTAAACAGACGCAGTACAAAAGGTGGTCTCATGGTTATAACTATGTCTGTTACATATTTGGAAAGAGGACACAATAAAGAGAAAGAGTGAGAGAGGGCATAAACAAGAATACTGTTGAATAAGAAAAATGTAAAGACTGCATATTGAGATAATTCAATTTCACTCAAATTTTAAAGGACACTTAGTTGAAAATGAGAACTTAAAAGTAGCAGTTACAATGAAGGACTGGATGTGGTGAAGGAGAAACAAGGATAAATGTTCGAAGCTGAAGCACTAATTTATGACATCAGCAAATGGTATAACTGAATATTTGAAGAATTCTTTCAAGTCGAAAGGATATATCATCATGATTACAACCCATAATCGTTCCACTGCTAGGATCGGTAGATGAGAAGGATGAAGTACATAATCCGCCACGCTGGCAACATGCAGATTAACAGACTTCACACAATTTCAACAATTTTATGGACAATTCTCTAGTACGCAGGTTTTCACATAATGTTTCACTACAGCAGTGATAAATAAAAATTTAATTCAATCAGAAGTGCGTGCAGCACTCAAAATCGAATCTCCCGTGTGGGAGCTTGACATTCAAACGATACAGGACAAGTTTATTTAAATAGCACATAATATGAAGCAGAAAAATGGTGAAAATTATTTTTATTAAAAGCCAGCACACCAGCAGACCAGTTATCTGATATCAAATTTATCGATAACGTAATACTGACCAACAAGGAATTGGTCAAGCTGGTTGTAAACCGCCTCTTCAAAAGTAAAACCGAACACTTAAAAACAATTTAACATCAAAAACGTTTGATTTTTTAATAATTAAGAATTATTTCTTAATAAGTTAGTGAGCTACCACAATGGTTTCACTAAAGCGCGTGCTTTTACAACATTTAGATCAACTTGATGAATGTAACCAAGTACTACGGGGATACTGATTTGTAAGAACTAGACACGAGATCTCAGGGACTAAGAACGTTAAGGATGTCTAAAGATTTCAATCAGGTCTCAAGTTAATTAACTATAGCCAGTCATTTCACATGAATATGTTAAAAAGCCGAATTTTTAAATTTCCCGTAAGTCTGAAGCCATAACTTATGGGAGCTTAAGCAATATTCTTAAAAAAAAAAAAGATTTTCTGGCTAGTACTAATATTTCGGCACATTTCCTGCTAAGCCAGCCTTATTAATCGTAAGTATTTTTAGTTCAAAATAAACTCTCCACTCGGAATCTTATCATTATTACAGAAGTCAGAAACAGACCTAACACATAGTTAAATACACAAAGAATAATAGAGGCCCACGAGATACTCCCTTGTAGCACCCCTTAAATTCATTATATTTTTCTAGAGAAATCTTACTATGTGAAAGAAATTCATAGGATTACTTATATAGACAGTTTAGACCTAGTTTAATTATTAATAGACACACAAACTTTTACAAAGTGCATAATTTATTTATTGGAACTTATAAATTAGCAAAGGTATTAATTAAAAGTAACAGTGAATTTGAAGTTCGATTGATTGACATACCTACTTTCGTTAAATATAATTCAAGGAAATATATCATTATTACCTATTAATTAATAATCCGGTACTCATTGCTTAAAGCAAAAGGTGGTAATGTAGATAAACAAAAATACAGTGATATATTTTTATTCTATATATTTTTTATAAACATTAATCAACAATGCTTTTTCCATTGATATTTTTATACACCCTTTTACTATAAAAATGGGCATTATGTACATTTAGAACCCACGTTCATCAGCGCACACACACTCTTCTACTCTCAAATGCTATTAAGAACTACTTATCTATACTACTATACTAATAAATAAAATTGGAGTGTCTGTTTGTAATATTAAAATAACCGCTTTTTACTAAACGCATATGAATGTATATACGGTACATATACCAAAATATTTTTTTACAATTTTTGTCTGTTTGTTCCGGCTAATCTCTGAAACGGCTGGACCGATTTTGACGAAACTTCCACTGGCAGGTAGCTGATGTAATGAGGAGTAACTTAGGCTACTTTTATTTTAGAACAATTCTAAACTTATTATAAAATAAAGTACTGCATAACTTTCTGTTAAACTCCACGCGGACGAAGTAATAGTAGTAGAAGTAGTAATAACTATATTGGACAAAATGTACACTTTACCACAATACTTACATGATATTTAATTTTCACCTAAACATTATATCACATATATAACACACGGACCATGACGTAACTAAAGTAACAAAAAATCTTAAAGATGAAACACACGCGACCCTCTCGACGTAATACACAACGAGGAAACGCCGCCAGCATCTCGAGTACTGCACCACGAGGGCCTTATTATTGATTTAAAATGAAATAATGAATAAACCCTTATGCTTAGTAAATGAAAAAAAAAACGTTCTGCTGTAAACTGCTGTTTGGTATCGGTATAAAAAAGCGATTGTTATTTGTAGTCTTCAGCTGATCCAAAATTGTTTAATCATGTTAGGAACCGAATTGATAAGCTTAAAAAAAAGTTTTTTTTATATAAATTGCCCATTTTTTGTTGACTATATTTTTTTTAAATAAAATATAAAGAATATTCACATTAATATCATATGTAAATAGTAAGGCAAACTGGCTATGACACCTTCGGCCGAAACTTCAGTTATAATCTTAATCGTAATAAACTTACAAACATACAAACACACGTAGAATGCTCGGACTAGAGCAAGTATTAAACAGTGTAGCATAGAAACTAAACTCACTATACGACGTCTTCTCTCAGTTCAACTCGGCAATATACAGCCGTACACAAGGATACATACGTAAATTACTCGATGGACAATATGCAAGAGTGGGGCAGCTACAAAGCATCGCATAAAGAGGCCGAATAATATGCAACACTGTATAATGTATTATATCTCATTCTCTCACAGGCTAAGTCCTAACAGATGGATGCGTTTGTTTTTTTTATAACAGAGTTTAAGAAGTTTCATTTCACAAATTTTTGTAGATATTTTGGAAGCAAATTTTCCTAACATTGTCTTTCTTTATTCCCATTAGTATGTATGATATGTATATATTGGTATGTATGGTAGATGGATTTTCACTTGCATGAGGGTAATCTTTCATCTCACATGTAGAATATGGTTATCAAGTCGATAATGGGAAATGAAGGTAGTTCGTGAGATACTTAAACTAAATTACTATCTGTGTATAATCTGGCGGGAAAGATCAGCTGTCTAATAGAAAAAAACCTAAGGATTATACGATATGCTGCCAGCATTTTGGTACTACATGACAAGAATCTAGTAATATACACTTATTTCAATTAATTAATGATTTTATTTTAATTTAATTATATTTTTCATAAACACAACAATCATGTCACTTCTGATAATTAATAATATTAACCTTTTTCTTCTTGAGCTTTTCAGTCAGTTTTGCCTCCTCATATGCAACATGACGTGTCTGCTGAGATGTTTTCGCCACTTGAACGCCTTTTCACAATAGTCGCACTTGAAGTTGCGGACCGTTGAGTGCTTAACCACGTGCTGTCTCAGACTGTTCCCCCTAGCAAATGTCATGTTACAAATGTCACATTCGTATTTCTTCTCGCCCATGTGGAAGATCTGCTGATGGCGCAACAGTTCACAGTTGCGCGCGAACTTCTTCCCACACGCGTTGCACGTAGGTGCCGGAATCCCATGCATTTCCTCTAAATGAAACGCTCGCAAATGCGGTGGGACTTTCACATCGCAGTAGTAACAGCCTATTAACTTGGGGCGAAGGTTCAGGTGCACGTGGTTGTAGTGCTGCTTGAAACACGGGCGATTCTTGAAATTCTTTTGACAATTGTTGCACGTGTAGTTCTCCGAGCCGTCGGCTCCTTTTGTCAGCGTACAGTTCAGTTCCTCCTGCTTTTGCTTGCCTAAAACAAAAACATACCATCTGAGTGATTATTTCTGTTAGGTAAAGAGCATTATTCGCTCCGTTTTCAATCATCAATGATTTTATTCGTAAGATGGACGGTGCAATATGCTTTATTCGTAATTTTTTTCCAAGTTTTATTTATCAACATCTCAGCAGATTCTCTTCGTAACCTCGATCCATTATCAGTAATCTAGCTACGATTATTGAAATGGCACTAAGAAATTATTAGTGGACACCCACCATCATGAAACTATAGTGCGTATTGCGTTTCAAAATGAACACGAAATTCCTTCCCTAACAAGTTTATTAATTTTGATACAAAAATTTACTTTTAGTTATTTTATGATGACGTCATCTTCACAATTTATACTTCCACATAATACAAAAAACATTATTTTTATTTATCTGTCCGTTATATCAAGATATAATGAACTGACAGACTTTAAGTGATCATATTTTAATTAACGGTTACTCTTTATAAACGTAAGTTAGTGATAATTTATACATTTTAAGATAACTATTATCAAACCAATTATTTTCAACTGAAATCAAGACAGATTATATTTTCATTATACATCTTGTATTTTCGGAATTTTGTTTTCAGTCATAGATTAGCTTATATAAATTATTTTATACAATTATCTCAACATCAATATCATGTGTCAGACGCACTTTCTGTAATGCCACTTAGAATATATTATTAAATAAGTTTTCGAATTCTTTATTCACTTGCATCTCAGAAAATTCCCTCTTCTTATCCGAGACACCAAAATCACGAAACCTTCTGGCGTTTCATATGCAACAACACGTGTCTTGCTAGATGCTTCCTCCACTTGAAAGCTTCGCTGCAGTGATCACATTTAAAACTTCGAACAGACGAATGTTTCACGACGTGTTGTCTTAAATTGTTTCTCCTAGCGAAGGACATGTTGCAAATGTCACAGACAAACTTCTTTTCGCCCATATGATAGATCTTCTGATGCCGCAGTACTTCAAATGGGAACGCAAATTTCTTCCCGCAAGCATTGCAGGTCGGCGCAGGAATTCCGTGCATTTTTTCCAAATGAAACGCCCTCAAATGCCCGGGCACTTTCTCGTTGCAGAGATAGCATCCTCTGAGCTTGGGGCGCAGATGTAAATGCACATGATTGTAGTGCTGTTTGAAACACATCTTATTCTTGAAAGCGCGTTGGCAAGTGTTGCAGGTATAATATTCTGTACCGTCTGCCTCCCTCGTCAATGTATAGTTCAGTTCTTCCTCTTGTGGCTTCCCTAAAACAAAAACAGACGGTCAGAGTGAATCCCATCCAACTTAGTTCAGTTTCGTTTCTTGCTAATCATATTTATAAAAAAATTCATTTTGTACCTCAATCGGTATCACATATTGTCTTTAAACATCATTGATGTTATGATCAGTAGAATCACTGAAGCTCCGATAGAGAACACAAAAATTCTTGACAATAAATTTAACATTCCCATTACAAAATCTACAAAAGCAGCCATGAAAGTGTGTAAAAATGAAACACACAAATCTATAGAAGATATACATCTCTTCGGTGTGTTACTTTATTTACTTGATTTATTTAATCCTCCTTCTCTCTGGGCTGTCTGCAAAAAAATCTATTTTGTGCGATGATGCCACCTATTATTTTAATTTTCTTTCTTATACCGTTTATATATTTTCATTATGGGATACGAACAATAAATAAAGTATGTATAAATATTGTCTTCCGGAAAGTTTGCTACAAGAGCTATTTGAATTATAGATTTCCAAATTAATCACAGTAACATTTGTAAAAAAGTGAATAATTTGTTGGATACTTCCTTACTTTCATAAACAATTTAACTACCTACTTTCTACTTACTACCACTGTATCAAAAGCTAAGCTAAACTAAAATCATAATCGGGACAAAATCTTTTTTGATAATATTTTGTGCAAACTGAAAACCATATAATTGGTGAGTTTATAACTTTTTGATTCTACCAAGTAAGGTATTCTAAACACACTTCCTAGTCATGTATAATTCAAGGTGATGTAAGCGGTTAACATACAATAACTATACGACAAGTAGTTAAATGATTTTAATGTTTTAAATTCCAGCCGAATTTATTTCAAGTCTATTTAAAATGTCTCAAACCCGAAACATTATGTGCATATTACTTTTGCTCAGAAAAACGCGGACTGTATATCTACCAAGTACTGAAGCCAATCGATTATTTCATCAATGTCTTTCTTTTTAAAAGTTCTCAAGCTACACATTACTCGATTGCTTCACATTCTGTATTATTGAATATTTTTATTTGCAATATCACATGCCTCAATAGCGTCTTCCGCCATTTAAAAGCTTCATTGCTATAATCACACTTATAATGACGTTCCAACGAGTGTTTCTTAGCATGCCCCCTTGATGTGAACTGTGAAGATTACAGATTACAGATATTTTTTCGTGCCCGCGTGAAAGATTTTCTGGTGACGCAAAACTTGGAACGGATACACGAATTTTTTCTCCAAAGCAAGACAACTAGCTAGCTTCTTCTCTGAATGGAACACACTCGAATGAACTGGCACTTTTGCATCGCAAAGGTAACTTCCTCTTACGCACGAACGCAAATGTAAATAAATGGACACTATTGTAATGCTACCGGAACAGTAAAATATTCTTGAAATTTCGTTTGCACTTGTTGCAGGTGCAAGTCCCTTTAGTGTTTAGTTCTTTCGTTTGACTACTTCTTCTGATCATCTGCTCGTTGCTTGCGTTGCTTGCCTAAACCAAAACCAGAAGAACTGAGTCCGGATTTCTCTTCAAAATTTTGGATATCTTCAGTATTTCTTATTTGAAGAGTTCGTTGAGTATGACTTCCATGAAGTGTTGAGTAAGTCTAACTGTACATGAATTTTGTTTGTTAATGAATCTAATTTAAAATTCGTTCACTGTACAATGCAACAAAAACGCATATACTTATTCAAAATAAGTATAATTATAGTTAGTACCAAGAACTGGATGAGAGTAGCAGAGATACAGGGGACAAACTTTATGTAGTCCAGTATAAATAGGAAATTAAGAAAATAATTAGGTCAGGAATTACTCTTACCACGTAGTAAAACTTATTTACTCCGCGACTGCTAGCTTTTGTTCATATTTTCGACTATTTCTACCATAGGAGGATTGCACAGTAAAATGAAAGTTGTACACATCCTTACAAACAAACCTTTAAAATTCAGTTTTGGGGCAAACAATAACATTTATTTGACAAGTACAAAAAAGAAGTACGTTTTAATACTTCTTTATTACCTCACTTCTTTCTCTTCTATATGAACAGAAATATAACTGATTGGCTTTTAAAATGTATAATTATTAAATACAAATAAATAATAATAACCTTTCCCTCTTGGTGCCTGGTAATTCTTCGTCTGTTCAATCTAGATCCTTTACCACTATCGCCGTACATCTCTGGCAACCTCTTCCCTTTAGCATACTGCTGAGCTACTTGCTAGTTTTAAAAAACAGGTTAAAAAGTTTCATCTTGCTATGTGAAACCTTTCCTCTTTAATTACTTTTGCATTTGTTACCACTGTTATAAATTTTTGAATTTGTAAACTCCCTTTACATTTTTTGTACACACTAACCCATTCTATGAACAATATTTATATTGTCCTCTAGAGAAAGGCTGCCTGGAAGAGATCTTAGCGATTAGATGGCCCTTTGTACACCTTATGCAACTTTTTAATCACTGTTTATAATTTTATTAGGTGTACAAATAAAGACTATTTGTATTTGTAGTATTTCACTGTTAGATAAATTTTAAGTGTTCATATAATTTTTCATGATAATTTCTTTGAAATTTTTTGTATAAAGTTCTCATCGCATGTTAAACAAGAGGTTCAACTTGGCACAATACATTTATCTGCCTTTACAGCAAGTATAAATATCCTTCGACAGCGCTGATATAATCTTGCCCAAAAATTTCTGGCAAAAATATGCCCAATTCTATTGACAGTTGCTCAATGATCACATCATCACTATAGCTAATAATAAGTGGTGAAATATGTTTAAATAAAAATTTGCCAAAGCTTTATAACAACACTAATGAACCTTTTCAATTCTCTTCGTATGTACTTTCTGGTGTTGTGTGAGATGCTTTTTCAATTTAAAAGACTCTTGACATAGCTCACACTTGAAATTCCGAACCGTCGAATGTTTTATCATGTGCTGCGCGAGATTCTTCCTCGACGCGAACGCCATCTCGCAAATGTCACATATGAACATCCTCTCACCCATGTGGAATGTTTGCTGATGCTTCACAACTTGGTACGGGTAAGAGAATTTTTTCCCACACGCGTTGCACGTCGGCGCTGGGATGGCGTGTACTTTTTCTAAATGGAACGCCCGTCTATAACCGGGAACCTTATCGTTGCAGAGGTAACAACCTCGCAATTTAGGACGCTGTTTCAAATGCACATGACTGAAGTGCTGCTTCATGCTGTCCTTTCGCTTATAAACTCGTTTGCACACATTGCAAGTGTAAGAATCGGATCCATCCGCGTCTCTCGTCATTGTATAATTTTGATCGGCGCCCGTCTCGCCTAGAACAAAAAGGCAGTAGCTGAGTGCTTTTGCAGCCGCATAGTATTTGACTAGCGATTCTCTTACAGCCGATATATTCCATTATCGATGAAATTACAGCTGCATGCGTGAGATTTCTTCTCTTCCCTAACTTGAGACTGTGGCAGAAATGTTCTCATAGGTGCCCCCCAATCAAAAGATTCATATCGTTTGCTATAACAAGACGTTCGAGGTTTAAATAAGACATTTGGTTGTTGTTTGATACTGAGACTGTTTCTCCGCAAACATAGCATCCGATAATATATTTTAGGTAAACATTCTTATAATTCTGTTTAACAGAGTTGATATTCTTAAAATTTCAGTAGCAAATAATCCATGTGTATTTTCCACTTCAAAGGTTTAGTAGCAGAAACTGCAGATGATTTAACCTATTTTACAATACCATGTAGGTAGGTATATACATATATATTATAAACTCCTAATATAAAACGATGTACTTATTAACGTCTATCTGCTTTAACACTACACCATCTGTATGTATAAATTTGTATACATCGTGTTCAGAGATAATAAGAAAAAATGCGCTTAAGCAAAACACAAGAAAAGACAAAGGACCGGGTTTCGGGGAGTCACGTGACAGATTAAAAACAAAGGCGTTAATTGTCGAATGTAGTGTTGAAACCCCTACCTACACCTACCTACTCGGTTCATGTAAGTTTTTTCGTGTACCGAAGTTTCCTGCCAAGAACATTAATTACTACGTAATTATAGAAGAGAAAATATTAAAGGGGATAGAGTTCATTGAATAAAATAAAAATCTCTCCCTCTTGTCCCTATAGTTTATCCCCGTGGATATAATTTACAATAATAATATTGAAGTCTACACGTAATTTATACTAATATTATACAGAGAGAGTGCGAATTTTGTGCACTTATGTATATGCGATAAGTAATCTCAGGAACCACGGCACCTACATAAGAAATAAAAATTAATCTTTAAAAGTACATCATTCCAGATGGATATCGGCTATATATCAGGTGTATATTGTATAATAACTAATTGTTGAACGCGAACGAAGTCGGTACAAAAAGCTATTTATTTAATAAGTTTTTTTTTTATGGTAATAGTCGACAAATGCGCAGACGAGCCACCTGATGGGAAGTGGACACCGTCGCCCATGGACATCAGCAAGACCAAAGGTATCACTGATGCGTTGTCGGCCAGGAAATGAGAAGAAGGTAAG